>AWOL01S0026671.1:0-22299 GCA_000715115.1 Nicotiana otophora | reverse complement strand
CTATGAGGGATGATTTTGCAGTGTTTTGGAGTACAACTCCACCATCCTCAGAATCTACTAACCGAACCCCCAACGAAGCCAATTGATGAATCTCTCTAGCTAATTGTCTTTTCTCGGGCTCTACATGTGCTAAGCTACCCATAGATAGGCGACTTAAGGCATCTGCTACAACATTAGCTTTCCCTGGATGGTAGAGAATGTTAACATCGTAATCTTTAAATAACTCAAGCCATCGCCTCTGTCGCAAATTCAACTCTTTCTGCTTGAAGATATATTGTAGGCTTTTATGATCTGTAAATACATCAACATGAACACCATATAAATAATGCAGCCATATCTTAAGTGCATGGACAACCGCAGCTAACTCGAGGTCGTGCGTCGGATAATTCTTCTCGTGCTTCCTTAACTGCCTTGAAGCATATGCAATTACCTTCCCATGTTGAATCAGGACACATCCTAACCCGATACCTGAGGCATCACAATACACGACATAACCCTCCGGACCCTCTGGAAGTGTTATAACTGGCGCTGAGGTCAAACCGTTCTTAAGCTCTTGGAAACTCCGCTCGCAAGCCTCCGTCCATTGAAACTTAGTTGCTTTCTGCGTCAACTTTGTCAATCGTGCCGAAAGGGAAGAAAAACCTTCTACGAACCTCCGGTAGTATCCTGCTAAGCCTAGAAAACTATGAACCTCTGTCAAAGTGATAGGTCTAGGCCAAGATTTCACGGCCTCAATCTTTTGAGTGTCTACCTTTATACCTTCATCTGATACAATATGCCCCAAGAATGCTACAGACTTCAACCAGAACTCACATATAGAAATCTTAGCATACAACTTACGATCATAGAGGGTTTGGAGTACCGCTCACAGGTGGTCCGCATGCTCATCCTCTCAATGGGAATAAACCAGAATTTCATCAATAAATACTATCACGAACAAATCTAAAAATGGCCTGAATAGGCTATTCATCAAGTCCATAAATACAGTGGGTTCATTCGTCAACTCGAAGGACAAGACAAGGAACTCGAAGTGGCCATATCGGGTCCTGAAGGCTATCTTCGAAATATCTTTTTCCCGAACTATGACCTGGTGGTATCCCGACCTCAAATCTATCTTTGAAGAGCATCTAGCCCGGTGCAACTAATCAAATAAGTCATCGATCCTTGGAAGTGGATACTTATTCTTAATAGTTACCTTGTTCAGCTGCCTATAATTGATACACATCCTCAGTGAGCCGTCTTTCTTCCGCACAAACAGTACCGATGCACCCCAAGGTGAGGTACTGGGCCTGATGAAACCTTTCTCCAGCAAATCTTTTAACTGCTCCTTCAACTCATTCAATTTGGCAGGTGCCATTCTATACAGAGGGACGGATATTGGTTGAGTTCTTGGAAGTAAATCGATGCTAAAATCAATCTCTCGCTCTGGAGGAATACCTAGAAGTTCATCTGGAAACACATCTGCATACTCTTTGACTACAGGCATAGACTGAAATGTAGGTATCTCAGCATATGTATCTCTAACTCGCACAATATGATAAATGCACCTTTTTGCGATCATTTTCCTCGCCTTCAGATAGGAAATAAACCTACCTCTGGGTGTCGCTGTATTACCTACCCATTCAAGGACTGGCTCACCCGGAAAATGAAATCTGGTTGCCTTTGCTCGGCAATCAACTGTGGCATAGCAAGCTGTCAACCAATCCATGCCCATGATAGCATCAAAATCTATCATCTCTAGCACAACTAGGTCGGCTGAGGTCTGACGACTACAAACTGTCACCATACAACCTCGGTAAACCCGTCTAGCAATAAACGATTCTCTGACTGATATAGATACCGCAAAAGGATCACTTAGTATTTTAGGCACTATACCAAACTTCCCTGTGACAAATGGGGTAATATATGATAAAGTAGGTCCTGGGTCTATCAAGGCATAAGCATCATGAGAGCAAATGGTCAATATACCTGTCACAATGTCTGGTGAAGACTTCTGGTCTTGTCGGCCCGCTAAAGTATAGATACGGTTATGATTACCACCTGAACTGGAACCTCTACCGCTGCCTCGACCTCTACCGGTCGATGACTGAGACTCGCGCCCTGAAGGATGCACAGACATAGATGATCCTGTTGCTGAACTCGCTGGTTATGCCATTCCCCCAGAATCTCTATTTGGGCAATCTCGCATCATATGACCTGGACGCCCACATGCATAACAAGCATCAGAACCTGCTTAGCATTGGCCCAAGTGTCCTCTACCACAGATGTCACACCGCGGCAGAAATGACCATGTTTGCGCAGAATCTCGTTGTCACTGCAAACCCGACACTCGTGAGCTCTCACCTGGTCCTGACTGAGTATAGTGGTCATACATGTAACCCTGTAACTGAGGTGGCGGAGGCCTAGGTGGCCGTCCTAAGTACTGGGACCTATAACTACCCTGAGATGGCTCCTGAGACCTGGGAAATCTCATCCTCTTATGTTGCCCTTGCTCAGCCCTCTATATACCATACTGACGATGCCTACCCGTTTCTATATTCTAGGCGAATGCCTGAATTCGATAGATATCTATACTATCCTGCAATGCAGCGGTGGCACATGCCTTGGTTAACTCTGGGGCCAACCCTACTATAAACCTGTGAATCATGTCCCGCATAGTAGAAACTATGGATGGTGCATATCTGGCTAATGAGTTAAAATGGAGACTATACTCTCGAACACTCATATTGCCCTGCTTGAGGGCTAGAAACTGATCGACTCGAGCTTTTCGGATCTCCCGCGGTAAGTAGTGGTCAAGGAAGGCATCTGAAAAATTCTCCCAAATAGCTGGAAGTGTATCACGTCCCCTGGACCTCTCCCATCCCTCGTACCAAAGGATGGCTATNGCCCGTGAGCTCTCACCTGGTCCTGACTGAGTATAGCGATCATACCTGTAACCCTGTAACTGAGGTGGCGGAGGCCTAGGTGTCCGTCCGAAGTACTGGGTCCTATAACTACCCTGAGATTGCTCCTGAGACCTGGGAAATCTCATCCTCTTACGTTGCACTTGCTCAGCCCTCTCTGTACCCTGCTGCCGACGCCTACCCCTTTCTATATTCTGGGCGAATGCCTGAATCCGGGAGATATCCATGCTATCCTGCAATGCAGCGGTGGCACATGCCTCGGTTAACTCTGGGGCTAACCCTGCTATAAACCTGTGAATCCTGTCCCGCATAGTAGCAACTATGGATGGTGCATATCTGGCCAATGAGTCAAAACGGAGACTATACTCTCGAACACTCATATTGCCCTGCTTGAGGGCTAGAAACTGATCGACTCGAGCTTTTCGGATCTCCCGCGGTAAGTAGTGGTCAAGGAAGGCATCTGAAAAATTCTCCCAAATAGCTGGAAGTGTATCACGTCCCCTGGACCTCTCCCATCCCTCGTACCAAAGGATGGCTATATCTCGGAGTCGAAAAGCTGCTAACTCAACTGCCTCTTTCTCCGTGGCATGCATAACACGAAAGATCCTGTGAAGCTGATCTATGAAATCCTGCGGGTCCTCCCTCTGATCTGTCCCCGTGAACTCTGGGGGACTCAAAGCAATAAACTCTCGGACCCTTGAACTCCCAGACCCCTCAGACAATCCTGCACTAGCTGATTCCCTAGCCTGTTGCTGGGTAGCTACCAATTGTGTCAACAAATGCATTGCACTCCTCAAGTCCCGATCTGATGGAAGTCGAGGGGGAACTGGATGTGCGATATCCCTAGCAATCTCCTCAGGTGGTGGAGGTACCCTGCTGGTCCCCTCACCTGCTATTGTATCTCTCCTCTGGCTAGCCGTAGTCTTCCTAGTCACCGTCATCTGTACATGCAAACATCAACACGTAAGTTTAACTCAAATTTCCTATAACTCAGTTCTATAGCACGATTTAGATTTGAAATAAGGGTAACCAATTCCTAAATGCCCTGTAGTTCCCTGCTTATATAATATGGTACACAACACATCTATAAACAAGACCCTACTAGACATAGCTTGTAGACTCCCTAGGATAGAACTGCTTTGATACCAAGTTTGTCACGCCCCGAACCTGGGGGGCGAGACCGGCACCCGGTGCCTCACCTAACCTTGCGTACCAACTTGCGACTAAGGGACTCTGAACATATAATGTCATACTTTGGCCATGGGGCCACATTGCAAGACAATTTGCAAAGAAAAGTATAAAACTGAACGGAAACTAACGCTGACTAAACATCAATATAACACTGGGCTGACAAGGCCGTCATAACTACTACATCTCACAAACCAACAAAATATACATACAAGGCCTACAAGCCCAACATACTGTACTAACTGACAGGATATGTCTACAAGCCTCTACTAGTGGATGTACTATGATCGGAACAGGGCCCCGACCTACCCATAATATATATACAGATATATATAATACGTACATAACACTCTATATCCGGCAACTCTGAAGGACGTGGAGTTTACCGATCAGGCTAAAATCGGGCAACACCTACTGAGGAGGTCTACCTGTCTGAACCTGCACGCATAAAATGCAGCGCCCCCAGAAAAGGGACGTCGGTACGAAATAATATACCAAGTATGTAAGGCAATAACATAACTGAAAGCTGAAGCTGAACTGATAATATGATAACTGAAAGTAACTGGGAGTCAAAGATGGTCTGGAGATATACTTACCTACTGATACTGACTCAACTCTCTCGATATGGTAAGTAAAATAAATGTCCGGCCCTATAAGGCTCAGAACATGTAACTGCTCCGCCGTAGTAGGCTCGGTATATAACTTACCATCTGATCAGAGGTTGCCCAATAGGGGCCTGCCCACCGATTATAGCACGATGGTGGTGAAAATACTGTAATACTATATATATATAGACCCTCTGCTCTCTTGACTGAATAAAGACAAAACTAAACTGAATATGAAGTCCCGATAAGGGAGAATACTGTAACTTATGAGACTAGGATAGTGTATATAAATTCGGGAGTATAAACTTCTCTTTATGCCTCGTTATCAAACACAGGTAATTATTAGATCATGCCTAAATCAAAGGAAGGGCTTAGCCTTAACATACCTTATCACAATCTTTCAAATCACCAAGTTGAACTCACCTCTTCGCACCTTAATCTACAACAACGATAATAATACTATCATTAAGTTACGAAAGGTACAACTATTGCACAACTAACGATAAGCTTATTTTGTATTAAAACGGGCAGCATCTCCCCTATAATCCTTGCTTCCTCCAAATTCAAGATAACACCAACAATACAAGAACACAATAATAACAACATATATACATTATTTTCCAGCCTTATATGCATCATCAAATACTACAAAATATCACGTGAGTTCTTACAAGTATAGAACGACTTACCATGAATTTACAGCAGAAACAATGGATGAAAGAGAGTAGTAAACCCACCTTATTTGTTGGATAACTCAGCTCCTATCTTGGTTCTTCAAACTCTAGGTTTTACCTCTAATTAGAACTTGAAAGGGAGAGAAAATCAATTAGGGTTTGTGGGAAGTATTTGGGAGGATTTTTGCAGAGCTTATGTCTGGTTATTATGCCCTATTTTCAGTCTAATATATGAAGAAAATAGTTCTTTAAAAGGCCTCTTTGGACGACCCGAAATGGCCCATTTTTGGGCTCTTATTTAAGCAAGTAGGTGACACACCTACTTGTCACCTAGCAGCCTGCGTAGTCTCGCAAATATGCCCATATCTCTCTACTCCAATGTCGTATTGATAAACGGTTTAATGCGTTAGAAATTAGTCTCATGGATCTTCAATTTGATGGATGGAACGACCTGTAACTCTATTTATATTGGGAGAAAATCACAGTTACATTTGACCAAAATATTCAGTAAAACTTATGAACGTAACTTGTGATGACTTTCATCGACTTTTGTTCCACAACTCGCTTGACTTCAAAACATAACACACGGCTATCATACGACTAATATAAATCATAACATAATCTCCTTATCATGTTAATCATCCTAGTCTCATCCCAAAAGTACATGTTATAACATTCCCAACTTGTCGACTTTCGACGAAACATTATTTTCTTCAATTCCTTTAGCTTCTCAACCTTCCAACCCTCTTTGTACTTGTTGTTCATGATCTTCAATATTTGTAACCTCCGAGGTAACATGATTAACCTACTTTATATACATTCAAATATTATCTCATTTTTTATCCTACATTAGTTTGCTTACGACACACTTTTAAATACGAAAATATAGGGTGTAACATATATAATATGGACCAGCATTTATATGGGGTCACACATTGCAACGAAGTTATGTTAAGGTATGAACCTTGTGTTAGAATCGTGTGATGGTTCTACAGTGTGTGATGGATTTTCAACATTTCTTTGTGGCAGTACTTGTTAATCTTGCGGGGCAGTTCTCTCATTTGAGTCATTTTCCATGACTGAGTACATTTGAATTGTTGCGTATTGGTGCACGGATGGCACGATTTGTGGCTCTGAGTTATATTGGTGTAGAATGTCTGTGGGCTAGTTGTGTTATATAATATAAGGTCATTGGACCTAGGATGGGTACTATCAGGTCCGATTACGATATATTCGAGAGAATAATATTGAAAGTTGGCTTAGAAAGTGATCATGGTTCTGGTTGGGACGAGAGAGCTCCATGAATTGTTGATATGACAAGGGGTCATGAGATATCTGCGTGTTTCTTTCATTTTCAGCAGTGTACAAAGGTTTTGGAACAAGGTTTTGTTCGATATGGGGTTAATACTAGTACCTGGTTGGTTTTGGAGTAGTTACTGTGATCAGGAATGGTGTTACGAGCATGCGAGTTGTGTAATATGTTAGATGATTATATCTGTGGTTGTAGTTATGGCTCGATGCAGCTTGTTCAGACCTATACAGTCTGTAACTGTGAGATTCGGGTCTTGTAAGAAAATTCTGAATGTTGGGAATTGCATTCCAAGGTTTTTTGGGCCAAGATTAAATTAATAATTCTTATTGTGTTGTGTTGTCGGGCCTATATGGGATAGGTTGACGTGGGATCACCCCGGGTACGTGCGTGGTAAGATAGAATAGTGATTTGGTTGCTTAGAAATAACTCTTAGCACGTTCGAGGACGAACATATTCTTAAGTGGGGGAGAATGTAACGACTCGGCCAGTCGTTTTGAGTATTACAGCCCCGTTCACCCATTTACTGCTCAATTTATGCTTTACAGTTGTTGTATGACTTGCCAGGGTAATTAGTTTGGGTCCAGAAGGATTTCAAAGTGGAATGAGACACCTAATCTTATAATTAAAAACTTAAGTTGGAAAAGTTAACCAGATGTTGACTTATGTGCAAACGACCTCAGATTTGAATTATGATGATTCTAATAGCTCCATATGGTAATTTTGGATTTAGGAGCGGGTCCGAAAAATTATTTCGAGGTCTGTAGTGGAATTAGGCTAGAAATGGTGAAAGTTGAATTTTTGGAAGTTTGACCGGGGAGTTGACTTTTTGATATCGGTGTCAGAATCTGATTCTGGAAATTGGAATTGCTTCGTTATGTCATTTATGACTTGTCTACAAAATTTAAAGTCATTCTGAATTGATTTGATATGTTTCTATACAAGATATAGAATTTGAAAGTTCAAAGTTCATAGATTTTGATTTGAGGTGCGATTCGTCGTTTTGATGTTGTTATGTGTGATTTGAGGCCTCGAGTAGGTCCGTATTATGTTATGAGACTTGTTGGTATGTTCGGACGGGGTTCCGAGGGGCTCGGGCATATTTCAGATTGATTGCAGACCATTTTTCTTCATGTTGTTATTGATGGTTGCTGCTGGTTCTTGTGTGACCGCACCTGCGACTGGTTTGCGCAGGTGCGATGGTCGCAGAAACGACAAAGGAGCCGCGGAAGCGACCAGGGAGGCATTGGACAGAGGTTGCAAATGTAGCTATTAGACTGCAGATGCGGTTTGCACGTCGCAGAAGCGACCACAGTCGCAGATGCGAGCTTCTTGCACAGAAGCGGAGGTCGCAGATGTGGCTATTCGACCGCATATGTGAAAGACGCTGGGCAGAACCTTTAAGTTTGGGGTTTTGCTATTTTTAGCTATTTTCGGATTTTGGAGCTCGGTTTGGACGATTTTGGAGAGAAATATTTCCACACAACTTGGGGTAAGTTTTCTTGACTCCCTTGTGATTATATTCCATGAATTAATCTTCGTTTTCGGCGTTAGATTATTGATTTTTCTAGAGAAATCGGAGGAATTTTCTACAATTTCATAAAACGATTCCAAGATTTGAACACCAATTTGGAGTCGGATTAGAGTGAAATTAGTATGGTTGAACTTGTAATTGGATGGATTGTCGGATTTTATGAGTTTCGCCGGATTCCGAGACGTGGGCCCTACAGGCAATTTTTGGTGTGTAATTTCAAAGTTTATGGGAAAATATTAGTATTTTGATATGGAATTAATTCCTATAATTGTGTGGACTGAATCAAATTTATTGTGGCTAGATTCGAGCCGTTCAGAAGTTGATACGCGAAGAATGGAATTTTTGGAGCATTGTTTAGCTTGCTCGACATTGGATTCGTCTTGTTCGAGGTAAGTAACTCTTCTAATCTTGGAGCTGAGAGTATGAACCCTGATTATACGTGTTATGTGTTTGGTGTTGAGGTGACGCACATACTAGGTGACGGGCGTATGGGCGTGCACCGTGTGAACTGTGACCCTATTATTCCAGTGGTACTGTGTAGTTACCTGAACTTATCTGTAATCAAGAAATCTCTACGTACTAGAGTTATCGAGCTGTGATTCATGTTAAAAACCATGTCTAGGCTACATGTTTATTCTGTTTGGACCCATTGAGGTCGTTACTGCTGTTGAGTTATTTGCTTACATTGTAATTTCATACTCAGTCATGTTCATTCATTTCATATCATATCCCAGTCTCTGTTGCTGCATATTGACACATCATATCATCATTTTTGGGCATGTTTCCTGACATTGTGAGCCCGAGAGAATGGAGAGATTGATGACTAAGTAAGGCCGAGGGCCTGATTGTGAGGATATTGATACTATGGCACGTGAGTTGTCCGTGTAGCACGTGAGTTGTCCGTGCGGATCCAGATATTGATACTGATACTATAGCACGTGAGTTGTCAATGTAGCACGTGAGTTGTCTGTGCGATTTATAGCGCTTGGGCTGAAGGAGCCCCTGCGGAGTCTGCACACACCCCAGTGAGCGCGGTTGATTTATATTGAGGGATGGATCTTTCCTCGACATGGATCTTGTCCGAAGCATTTATACTTGAGGGTGGATCTTCCCCACGGGCTGGATTGGCCCTACTTGGTACTGAGTGACTGATGATAAGTTGATGTGTATATTCCGGGATGGATCCTCCCTGGGCCGGATTGGCCATATACAGTACCGAGTGGTTGAGCATGATGAATGAAATATGTGAGACAGTAAGATTGAGTACTCTGAGAGTGTGAGTACATGAATTCATCTCTGAAATATATTGCATTGACATGAACACATGACATACATGCATAGAGATATATTTTTCTCATGTTGTACGGTATCACGTCATTCATGACTTCTCATACATATTGGCATATGGGCATAGTTCACACTGGCTAGCTGGAAAGAAAATGAAACATCTTATTTATTATTGAAAGGATTTTTGGGAGAATTACTGTTTTCAAATTTATTATATTTTTGGCAACTTCGGTAAATGACTTGGGATTTTTACTGATACACTTGAAAGGCAGAACTATTTTTAAAAATCATGATTTAGCTGAGTATCTATTCTTTGAGTTACTTCTTTTATTATTTTCTTTATGTTGTTATGAATTGTTGTTGGTTATTGGAGTTGGATTCTGATCTTGGTACAAGCTCATCACTACTTTCAACCTAAGGTTAAGTTTGTTACTTATCGAGTACATGGGGTCGGTTGTACTCATACTACACTTCTGTACCTTGCGTACAGATGTTGGCTGTTGATATTGCTGTGTTCGTTGGGAACTGGATCTGAAGATGTACCTACGTCCGGTTGTAGTTGCCTCTTGTTCATGGTAGCCTTAGATTCATAAAACTCTATTTATATACTTTTCAAAGAGATGATGTATTTACTTCATACCAGCTTTGTAAACTCTATTCTTAGAAGCTCATGATTTGTACTACCAGTCCTTGAAAAATGTATCGAATTCAGATATTTTCTTACTTAATTGCTTCATTAATTGTTATTAGAATTGGTTAGTGATTAATTGGCATACCTAGCGGGCTTGGTCAGGTGTCATCACGACGAGTCGGATTTTGGGCCGTGACATATAGTGATAGGAGATGGTAAATTTAAAATGTTCTTGTCCGTGTGAGATTTATTCGGGTTTGGAACCCCAACAATTGATAAGAGGCTTAACTCTAAAGCATATGATTATTATTGCTTTGTTGGTATGTTGGTGTCACCAAATAAATAATTTTATGGATAATTTCGTAGGAAGGCATCAAAAGAATGAATGAGAAGTGAACATTTGTTTTATTAAGTAACGACTTGTTTCTTAAACTGTTGGCTTCTGACGTCTTAAATTCTTTTTTTTTTCCAACGGAATTAATGATCTTCACGTCTCAAATCCCTCTACCATTTACCCAAATCAAAGAGAATTTCACTTAATATTACTCTACCACCAATGCCAGAAGCCTTTTATAGACAATATTGTTTTTCGTACTTTTTTAAACAAGCTTTGGTTACAAAATCCTCAAGGCATCTTACGATTAAACTAATTTTGAAGGAAAAGTTAGTTACACAATTGGAAAGACACAACTTTCCGAGGAAGGACACAACAATTCTTTTTCTTCCTTAATTGTTTAATATTTTTATAAGTAGGGTATTTAGATTACTTAAACATTATTAAAATAATAATTAGGGTATTTAGATTACTTAAACACTTTAAAAATAACAATTATAGTAGGGCAATATGTTTATTATTTCTACCTTTCAAAATAAATAAGTAGTGTAACTAGGATGTTTCTTCGATAATGGCTTTCAGCTTGAGCTTAGAAGTGTCATTTGTTTTTCTACATATCAGCAATGACTTCTGGGATGCATTTGTTATAAGCTTGCAACAAGCACCACTGAAGTTCAAACTTTTCTTATTGTGCTTCTGCCAAGTTGTTACTGGAGCATACAACTGTTCCAATTGTTCCTATTTACACATTTAGGAAAGGCCAACCCCAAAGCCAGATTAACATTCCACTCAATTTGATACTCCATTATTCTGTGCCACATTCTTTTTTTCTCCTCATATTTGTAAGAACATCTATATTTCCAAATTTCCCAGAAGATGAGGATAGGTGTAATGTGTAACACCATCTTATGCACTCTATATTTTGGTCTAATTTCCCACCAAACCGTCAATAGACTAGTGATAGAGTTTCTAGCAGAATTTATCCCCAGTGGATGTCTAAAAAGACATGTTGGATGGTCTCTATCTTTCTATTGATACAGCAAATACAACTAGACACCATATTGCTGCCAAATCTGCCAAGTACATCATCAAAAGGCATCTTCCACTGAACCAATCTCCGGGCTAAAAAGGAAGTTTTGATGGTCAATTTACTATGCCATACCCTGCTGCTTAAGTTGTCTCAGTCTGTGATAAACTTATTTGCGCAGACTTTGTAGTGAAATGACCCTCTTCATTAGCTTCTTGGATAGTATAATCCTATGAGCTCATTACCCGTTGAAATATTTATCAGTTACCCTGCCTTTTAAAATTAATTTATTTATACTTAATAATTTGCAATAAATATTCTTAAAGTATTCTCTAGTAATGAATACCTATTTCTTCAAATTAATTCAGTATTAGTTTCAAAAGTAATCATTTGACATTAGTATTATGTAATTATAAATATATTTACTATTTTAGGTTGGTAAAATAATAATTTCTATACGTAAATTCTATAATTAATTCCATAAATTACTTCTTAAAAGAGTTAATTAGATTACATAATTCAAATTAATGTCTTAATGAAGTATTTTTTACAAATAATCAATTAATTACAATAATTAGTACTCCCCCCGTTCCAGTTTATGCGAACCTATTTCATTTTTGGTCCGTTCCAAAAAGAATGACCCCTTTCTAAATTTGAAAATAATTTTGCTTAAACTTACAATTCTATCCTTAATGAGAAGCTTTTATAACTACACAAATACTCTACGCTCCTTTTTGACTTGTTTAGGACCACAAATTCCAAAAGTCTTCATTTATTCTTAAACTCCGTGCTCAGTCAAACAAGTTCACATAAATTGGAACGGAGGGAGTAGTATTTAACAACTATAATTTTTACTATATTTTATTGGAAATTGTTAAGTCTATTTAAATTAATTTCAAGAAAAGGGGATTAAACACAAAAGGCTACAATTGCAATTCTCACTTAAATGAGAATGGCCACCTTCTAAATCATTTTTGACCCAAACGTGCAAGCCCAAACGAAATAACCCAGTCCAAACACCTATCTCCTACTTCAAGTTGGCAATCCTTGCCATCCCATGAGAACCAATCAGAGCACGCCACGTCGTCCATCTCTATTACTCACAAAAAAACACAAAGCCATCTGGGTCGTTCATTTTTTGATCAGTGGCTCACGATTTTTCCATCTAGGCCGTTCGTTTTTTGATCTGTGGCTCACGATTTTCACTCCATTTCTCATTAATTACTAAAACACTCAGATCATTTAATCTTAACCGTTGGATCAAAGGAATCCAACGGACACTGAAATTTCACCCCAAAAACTTTTAATCCTTGATTTATCAGGGCCGTTAATCTACTGATCCAATAGCCCAGATTTTATTCCCCACTCTTAATTCAGAGGTCAGCTCGTCTCACACCCCTAAATCGTAACGACCTGGCCGATCGTTTTGAGTATTACAATCATGTTTTCCCATTTACTGTTCAAATTGTACTTTACAGTTGTTATGTGAATTACCGGGGTAATTGGTTCGGGTCCGGTGAGGTTTTGGAATGAATTGAAACACTTAGTTGCAAGGTTTAAAGCTTAAGTTAAAATAGTGACCAGATATGAACTTATGTGTAAACGACCTCGGATTCGAATTCTAATAATTCCAATAGCTCCGTATGGTGATTTTGGACTTAGGAGCGAGTCCGAAAAATTATTTGGAGGTCCGTAGTGGAATTAGGCTTGAAATGCTGAAAGATGAATTTTTGAAAAATTTGACCGGGGGTTTGACTTTTTGCTATCGAGGCCGGAATCCGATTCTAAAAATTGGAATAGGTCCGTAATGTGAAATGTGACTTGTGTGAAAAATTTGAAGTCATTTCGGATTGATTTGATGTGTTTCGGCATAAGATGTAGAATTTGAAAGTTCATAGATTTTAATTTGAGGTGCGATTCGTCATTTTGATGTTGGTTGATATGATTTGAGGCCTCTAGTAGGTCTGTGTTATGTTATGAAACTTGTTGGTATGTTCGAACGGGATCCCTAGGGGCTTGGGTGAGTTTCGGATGTTTAGAGGATCAAATTCGGACTTAGAAGAAATCTGGAAAATTTCTGTCTTCTAGTGTGATCGCACCTGCGAGGAATTGGCTGTAGGTGCGGTGCCACAGATACGGCCCTTTTTACGCAAAAGCAGAGCTGGGCTAGCCTAGGCAGGGCGCAAGTGCGAAGGAGTTAACCGTATCTGCGAGCCCGCAGGTACGAGCGACGTTTCGCAGATGCGGAGTTGAGGGAGAGGCAAGTCCGCAAGTGCGAACCTTTAAGCGAAGGTCGTAGATGCGACCTCTTGTCCGCAGGTGCGGATTTACTGGACAGAACCTTTAAGTTCAAGGGTTCGTGATTTTTAACCATTTTCGGATTTTGGAGCACGGTTTGGGCGATATTTGGAGAGGATTTTTTTACACAACTTGGGATAAGTGTTCTTGACTTCCTTGTGATTATATTTCATGAATTAATCTTTATTTGTGGTGTAAGATTATTGAATCTTCACGAGATATAGAAGGAAATTTCTATAATGTCACAAAACAAATTGTTCAAGTTTGAATACCGATTTGGAGTCGGATTTGAGTGAAATTAGTATGGTTGAACTTGTAATTGGATAGGTTGTCGTATTTTGTAAGTTTCGTCGGATTTCGAGACGTGGGTCCACAGGTAATTTTTGGGGCCTAATTTCGGATTTTGTAGAAAATATTAGCATTTTGATATGGAATTAATTCCTATAAATTTTGTGGACTGAATCAAATTAATTGTGGTAGATTCGAGCCGTTCGGGAGTTGATACGCACATAATAGTATTTCTGGAGCATTGTTTAGCTTGCTCGACATTTGATTCGGCTTGTTCAAGGTAAGCAACTCTTCTAATCTTGGAGTTGAGGGTATGAACTCTGAATATATGTATTATGTGAATTGTTGGGAGGTGACGCACATGCTAGGTGACGGACATGTGGGCGTGCACTATAGAAATTGTAACATAATTATTTCTGTAAAATTTTGTAGTTAAATAATCTTGGCATTTTCCATGCAGTTTTATGTGTTAAAGAAATTGAGCTGAAAAACATATTAAAAATCATGTTGAGGCTATGTGCCAGTATTATTGGGACCCACAG
Source organism: Nicotiana otophora (assembly GCA_000715115.1). Lineage (NCBI taxonomy): Eukaryota > Viridiplantae > Streptophyta > Magnoliopsida > Solanales > Solanaceae > Nicotiana > Nicotiana otophora. Next base: position 7,679 of record AWOL01S0026671.1, on the reverse strand, counting down.
AGGTCATATTGCTGTGAATTACTTGTTTTGAATTAAAATTTATACTCAGTCATATTCATGTCATTACACATCATATCTCAGTCTCTATTGTTATTTATTGATACATCATATCATTATTTTTGGGCTATTTTATGGCATTGTGAGCCCATGAGAGATGAGACTAGAGAGATTGATGGATGAGTGAGGCCGAAGGCCTGATTGTGAGGATTATTATGTGGATCGGGGATGCCCGCCTGCAGCAGGCCTTATTGGCTTTATTATAGTGCGTGAGTTGTCCGTGCGGATCCAGATATTATTATAGCACATGAGTTGTCCGTGCGGATCCAGATATGATATTATAGCACGTGAGTTGTCCGTGCTTATAGCGCTTGGGCTGTAGGAGCCCCTTATGAGTCTGAAAACCCCCAGTGAGTGCAGCCGACTATAAACAGGGATCGGGCTGCATGCTGCAGCAGGCATTGTATAGCGCTGAGTGATTGAGTGTTCTGAGCATATTGAGAGAGAATGTGAGACAGTGAGATTGAGTACTCTAAGAGTGTAAGTACATGAGTACAATCTGTGAGATATATTGCATTGACATGCACACATGACATATATGTATGGAGATGTGTTTTCCTCATGATGTACGGTATCATATTATTCATGATTTCTCACACATGTTGATAGATGGGCATAGTGATGCATTTGTTTTACACTAGTTATCTAGAAAGATATGACAAGGTGGGTTGCTCTGATGGTAAGCACCCTCCACTTCCAACCAAGAGGTTGTGAGTTCGAGTCACCCCAAGAGCAAGGTGGGGAGTTCTTGGAGGGAAGGATGCCGAGGGTCTATTGGAAACAGCCTCTCTACCCCAGGGTAGGGGTAAGGTCTGCGTACACACTACCCTCCCCAGACCCCACTAGTGGGATTATACTGGGTTGTTGTTATTGTTGTAGTTATCTAGAAAGAAAATGAGATATTTTATTTATTATTGAAAGGATTTTGGAAAAATTACTATTTTCAAACTTATTCATATTTTTGGTTATTTCGGTAAACGATTTGGGTTTTCATTGATGTACTTGAAAGGCAGAACTATTTTCAGAAGTCATGATTTAGCTGAGTATTTATTCTTTGAGTTACTTCTGGTATTACTTATTTAATATTGTTATGAACTACTGTTGGTAATGGAAGTTGGACTCTGACCTTGGTACAAGCTCGTCACTACTTTCAACCTAAGGCTAGGTTTGTTACTTACTCAGTACATGGGGTCGGATATACTGATACTACACTTCTGCACATTGCGTGTAGATATTGGCTACCATTGTTGTTGTGTTCGACGGTTGCCAGATTTGAAGATGTACGTGCGTTCCTGTTATAGCTGCCTCTTGTTCAGGGTAGCCTTAGATTTATAAAAACTATGTTTACGTATTATTCAAACAGACTATGTATTTATTTCATTTCCGCTTTGTATACTCTATTCTTAGAAGCTCATGATTTGTACTACCAGTTTTTGGGGAATGTATAAGATTAAGATCTTTATTCACTTAAATTGGTTTAATAATTGTTATTGGAATTGGATTATTGAAAGTTGACTTATCTAGCGGGTTGGGTTAAGTACCATCAGGATTAGTTGGAGTTTGGGTCGTGACAAGGTGGTATCATAGCTCTAGGTTCATAGGTTCTACAAGTCATGAGCAAGTGTCTAGTAGACTCTTACAGATCGGTATGATGACGTCCATACTTATCTTCGAGAGGCTACAGGGCATTTAGGATATATACTTACCATCTTGCTTTCCTTATCGTGCGGGATTGATTCGAAAAACATAACTCTTTGAATTCCTTCCACGTATTCGTATGCGCACGTGAGCGCTCGATATCAGTTGTGCATCGTCGGCTTATGATTCTATGAACGAGGTTCGAGGTGAGTATTCTGTGTTTTGGTAATGGGCCAGTCTGGAGGACTTGAGGCCATGGTTAGACCGTATTGAGCTCGGTAGCTTCAGTTGTAACCTGTACAATTGGACCCATATGTCCGGTAATAACCCTACAGTGAAATTTGTGGCTCGATGAGCGGTGGAATGGCTTTGTGACGAGTATGATACAACTGTAGGATGTGTTAAGACGATTTGAATGTGACGAGAAGTGTTTCCTTGAAATGTAAAGGAAGGCCATTGGGTGCTTAATTTTTGTTTTGATGCGACGTACAGTCTCGAGTGTGAATGTTTTGAAAGATCTTTCACGATTGTTAAATTTTGGGACAAATTAAATTCTCATGTCTGGTTAGTGAGTTTGCACTCAGATAGACTAAGTTATTGTATAGTAATTGTGACTGCGAAAGGGTATATCAAGATACCAATTTGAGGTTAAGCAGGTGGATTATTACCTGCGGAGTAATCTACATAGATGTATTACATATGATGTGAGTGGAGAGTTTCTTTTCTGTCAGTGGGGCATATGTGTGGAGATTTGAATTTGAATCTGGTTGAGAAAGTTGACTTGAGTTTCAAGAGAATGATTGCGAGTTTAGCGGATGATCTGGAGTATTTTTATGGTTGGCATTGCATGAGTTTGAGAAGAAGTTTCGTTGAACTGACTGTGGCATTATGGCAGTAATAGAGTATTGGTATTGTGAGTTATGGAATATTTTAATCTATGGCTTTGAGCCAAGTGGGGGAGCCTGCTATTGATAATTCAATTTCATGACTATATGTAAAGGTTTAGTTTTGGGCAGAGGCATACTGGTGGGTTAGTTATGACTTGCAAAAGTTGAGATCGATAATGGCTTGAATAAGGAAATTTTTGGATATGGGTTATATTGCACTTATGAGTATATGAAAATCATGGGATGAGTGAGTTATTATTTGTGAATGATGTAGTGCGCACAGAGTATGAATTTGATAGGTAGTATTAAAGTAGAGTTACTTCTTTGGGAGCTGTTGTGCTAATGGGGCACGTGTCTTTTGGCCCATTTGGGCGGTGTAATATGGATTTGAACAAAGGGGGTAATTCTCGAGAAAGTTCTAATGCATTCGAGATTTATATGTAACAATTGAGAATTTTTGGCAGATTTGTTTGCGGCTAAAATGTGAGATTTAAGTTGGATGGTGTCGAGACTTGTGACATTTTTGTATATCATTATGAATTTTATATTTTGGTATCAGGAAGGTGAATAAAACGGCCTTAGACTCAAATAAGGTATTTTCAGAGTGGGTGTTTCGGTTGTGGTATTTATATGAGTAATTATGATGTGGTGAGACGCTACCGATGTGGTGACCTATGTGGTTTGGTCGAGTTAGAGGAATTTAGTTCTAATAGCTTGGTTATGTGCAGATGGATTTCAAAGTGTTCTTGATGGTTTCTACCATGGTTGGAACCGGATATTTTCTACTAGTGTGAGAAACGTGTTGTGTATTGTGATTTCCTCTTGGAAGGAAGCAAGAAAAAGGTTTCTAACTAACTGGATATGTAATTTGCTGGTGACCAGAGTTGATAATGAGACTCTTATGTTTTTCACATGATGGCAAGATTGATGTTATGTGTTGTGCGGAAGTTAGATTTACATGTACAAGATGACAGTTCAGTCTTGAAGGAAGGTAACAAAGTTTGGGCAGAATGCTCATGAATTCTTAGACAACATGGGCGATTCCAAATGACTAGATGAATACGATTACTACTAGGTGTATGAGAAGGGTGCGTATTTTAGAAGGCGCATTGTATTTTGACTTACGAATGTTTAATTAGTATTGCGGTACTCATATGGTTGATAGACTGCTGATACTCAAATTTTTGCCAAGTGGCACGGAAGAACTTTTAAAGTATTTCTCGTGGGATGATCGTGTATGAGATAAGTGTTAGGCATTCGGGCGGTGGAGATAGAATCAAATATGGTGATTCGCGTGTTCTATGGATGTGGAGATTTGGGAGTTCTCAGGAGGAAATTGTTTCATGGTTGTGGACTGTGAAGTTGTGGCCAGAGCTAGCCAGATGATAGAATGTATTGTANTTCGCGTGTTCTATGGATTTGGAGATTGGGAGTTCTCATGAGCAGATTATTTCATGGTTATGGGCTGTGAAGTTGTGGCCGGAGCTAGCCAGATGATAGAATGTGTTATGATTCAGTCATTTTGGATTTTCGAAAGAATTTTATCTATTTGTGGGTAACCCGAGTTGATTTGGTGGTCCATCGGTAGGCCCAATAAAGATATATATTCTACACCGAGCCGGAATGGTTGGCTCCATACTACTATTGTTGAGGGATGTGTCATTCGGTTGATGTTGAACTTATTCGTGTTCTAAAATGATCTGTGAGTTACTCCTTTATGCTACGAAGAGTTGCGATTCATTGGTTATGTGCACAGATGGTGCGGTTCTATTTGAGCTTTATAGCGGAATTTGAGCGTGATGAGTATTTGGGTATTGCATGATCGATTGCATAATGGTTATGTTCTTTCAGGTTTTGTGTGGCATTTGTTGTGTCATTTGCCTCTCTGTGGTTATTGATTTTGAGCGGGGTGGCTCGAGGTATATAATATGGACCAATGTTTGGATGGGGTCACACATTGCAGCGGAGCTATGTTAAGGTATGAACCTTGTGTTAGAATCGGGTGATGGTTCTATGGTGTATGATGAATTTTCAGCATTTTGTTGTAGCGGTACTTGTTAATCTTGCGAGGCAGTTCTCTCATTTGAGTCATTATTTTTCATGACTAAGTACATTTGAATTGTTGCATATTGGTGCACGGATGGAATGGGTTGTGGATCTGAGTTATATTGGTGCGGCATGTCCGTGGAATAGTTATGTTTAGTAATATAACATCATTGGATCTAGAATGCGTACTATCAGGTTCGATTACGGTAGGTTCAGAAGGATGATATTGAAAGTCGGCTCAGAAAGCGATTATGGTTCTGGTTCGATCACATGTTTCTTTTATTATCAACAATGTACGAAGGTTTTGGATGAGGTTTGGTTCGATATGGGTTTAATACTAGTATTTGGTTGGTTTTGGAGTAGTCACTGTGGTCAGGAATGGTGCTATGAGCATGCGAGTTGTGTAATATGTTAGGTGATTATGTGTGTGGTTATGGTTATGGTTATGGCTTGATACAGCTTGTTCAAACTCATACAGTATGTAGATGTGAGATTCAGGTCTTGAAAAGAATTTTGGATGTTAAAAGTTTGGCTCCATGGGTTTTGGGCTAAGGTTAAATTAACGATTTTTAGTTATATTGTGTGTTCAGGTCTATATAGAATAAGGTGACATGAGATCACCCCGGGTACATGTGTGGTAAGATGGGACCGTGATTTGATGACTTGGAAATAACTCTTGGCACGTTCGAGGACGAACGTATGTTTAAGTGATGGAGAATGTAACAACCTGGCCGATTATTTTGAGTATTACAACCCCGTTTCCCCATTTACTTCTCAAATTGTACTTTACAGTTGCTGTGTGAATTGCTGGGGTAATTGGTTCGAGTCCGGTAAGGTTTTGGAATGAATTGGAACACTTAGTTCCAAGGTTTAAAGCTTAAGTTAAAATAGTGACCAGATGTGGACTTATGTGTAAACGACCTCAGATTCGAATTATGATAATTCCAATAGCTACGTATGGTGATTTTGGATTTAGGAGCATGTTCGGAAAATTATTTGAAGGTCCGTAGTGGAATTAGGCTTGAAATGCTGAAAGATGATTTTTTGGGAAGTTTGACCGGGGGATTGACTTTTTGATATCGAGGTCAGAATCCGATTCTGGAAATTGGAATAGGTCTGTAATGTGAAATGTGAATTGTGTGCAAAATGTGAAGTCATTCCGAATTGATTTGATGTGTTTCGGCACAAGATGTAGAATTTGAAAGTTCAAAGTTCATAGATTTTGATTTGAGGTGCGATTCATCGTTTTGATGTTGGTTGATATAATTTGAGGCCTCGGGTAGGTCCGTTTTATGTTATGGAACTTATTGGTATGTTCGAACGGGGTCCCGAGGGGCTCGGGTGAGTTTCGGATAGTTAACGGATCAAATTCGAACTTAGAAGAAATCTAGAAAATTTCTGTCTTCTAGTGTGATCGCACCCGCAGATGCGGCCCTTTTTACGCAGAAGCGGAGCTAGGCTAGCCTAGGCAGGGCACAAGTGCGAAGGATTTAACCGCATCTGCGAGCCCGCAGGTGCGAGCGACGCTCCGCATATGCAGAGTTGAGGGAGANGAGAAATAGAAGGAAATTTCTATAATGTCACAAAATAAATTTTTCGAGTTTGAATACCGATTCGGAGTTGGAATAGTGTTAAATTAGTATGGTTGAACTTGTAATTGGATGGGTTATCGTATTTTGGGAGTTTCGTTGTATTTCGAGACGTGTGCCCCAGGTGCGAGTAAGGCTCCGCAGATGCGGAGTTGAGGGATTGGCAAGTCCGCAGGTGCGAACCTTTGAGCGCAGAAGCGTGACCGCAGGTGCGGTCCTTGGCATCGCAGAAGCGATTATGGCTGGCCAAGCTGTTCTCGCAGAAGCAAGATTTTTCCCGCAGAAGCGAAGATCGTAGATGCGACCTCTTGTGCGCAGGTGCGGATTGACTGGACAGAACCTTTATGTTCAAGGGTTCGTGGTTTTTAGCCATTTTCAGATTTTGGAGCACGGTTTGGGAGATATTTGGAGAGGAGTTTTCCACACAACTTGGAGTAAGTGTTCTCAACTTCTTTGTGATTATATTTCATGAATTAATATTCATTTTTGGTGTAAGATTATTGAATCTTTAAGAGAAATAGAAGAAAATTTCTATAATGTCACAAAACCAATTTTTCAAGTTTGAATACCGATTTGGAGTCGGATTTGAGTGAATTTAGTATGGTTAAACTTGTAATTGGATAGGTTGTCGTATTTTGTAAGTTTCATCGGATTTCAAGACGTAGACCCCACAGGTGATTTTTGGGGCATAATTTCGGATTTTGTGGAAAATATTAGCATTTTGATTGGAATTAATTCCTATAAATTGTGTGGACTGAATCAAATTAATTGTGGTAGATTCGAGCCGTTCGGGAGTTGATACGCGCATAATGGGATTTGTGGAGCATTGTTTAGTTTGCTCGGCATTTGATTCGGCTAGTTCGAGGTAAGTAACTCTTCTAATCTTGGAGTTGAGGGTATGAACCCTGAATATATGTATTATGTGAATTGTTGAGAGGTGACACATATGCTAGGTGACGGGCGTGTGGGCGTGCACTATAGAAATTGTAACATAATTGTTTCTGTGGAATTTTGTAGTTAAATAATCTTGGCATTTTCCATGCAGTTTTATGTGTTAAAGAAGTTGAGCTGAAAAGCATATTAAAAATCATGTTGAGGCTATGTGCTAGTATTATTGGGACCCACAGAGGTCATATTTCTGTGAATTACTTGTTTTAAATTAAAATTTATACTCAGTCATATTCATGTCATTACACATCATATCTCAGTTTCTGTTGTTATTTATTGATACATCATATCATCATTTTCGGGCTATTTTATGGCATTGTGAGCCCATGAGAGATGAGACTGGAGAGATTGATGGCTGAGTGAGGCCAAGCGCCTGATTGTGAGGATTATTATGTGGATCAGGGCTGCCCACTTGCAGCAGGCCTTATTATAGAAAGTGATTTGTCCGTGTAGATCCAGATATTATTATAGCACGTGAGTTGTCCGTGCGGATCCAGATATGATATTATAGCAC
>AWOL01S0026668.1:14043-40646 GCA_000715115.1 Nicotiana otophora | reverse complement strand
CCCCAAAAAAAAAAAATTAGAAAAAAAGAAAAAAAAAGGAAGTTACTTCATATATTCTAGCTTTTTCTGATCAGTGAAAAAGTAGCGATTGCTCTTGGATCTGTTAAGGTTCCTGCATCCCTTAAATTTTTGTTCATACTTTTTCTAGAGACACCGTCTGCCGATGAAGCGGAGGTCTACCGGAACATACAAGCATGTCTTGAAATGAGACAAAGTTACGTATTCAGGGAGGCTGTTGCTCCTTGGGTGAAGGAAGTAATTTCTGATCCAAGCACCCCGAAGCCAAATCCAAATCCATTTGAATTTACTGCAGAAGGAAAATCTGATGTAAGCACAACCATCTATTTTAATGCTAGAGTTTTGTGGTACATGTGTGCTACTGATTTTATATTTTTTGGAACAAATTTTACGCGTTCTACTACTCACAACTTTTCTGTTAATTAACTTCTTGATTACTTCTGCAGCATTATTTTCAGATGGAAGATGGAGTTGTTCATGTATATGCAAATAAAGATTGTAAGCTTAGAAGCTCTTGCCTGCTTCATTTTTTTTACCCTTTTAAGTTCTGAAGGCCTATCTAACTCCTGTTTATTTACTCTTAATGTCTGCCACCCCCTTTTCTCCCTCCCCCTTTGCACTTGGACCAGCGAAAGAGAAGCTTTTTCTTGTTGCTGATGCTACGACCTTTTTCACCGACTTTCATCACATCCTTAAAGTAATAGCAGCTGGGAACATCAGAACTTTATGTCACCATCGCCTAGTGCTTCTGGAACAAGTATAAACCTCTATGCTCGCATTTCTTTCAGATTATATGATATGGTAATTTTGTTATGACGCTTATTTTTTATCCAGAAATTCAATCTTCATTTGATGCTTAATGCGGATCGAGAGTTCCTTGCTCAGAAAAGTGCACCTCATCGTGACTTCTACAATGTGAGGAAGGTTGATACACATGTTCATCACTCAGCATGCATGAATCAGAAACATTTGTTAAGATTTATTAAGTCAAAGTTGAGGAAGGAGCCAGATGAGGTAATTTTCTGTTTGTATTTCTTTGCTGATGTGTGTTTCAGTTCTCCGATTCGTTGGACAGCTAAAGCGTTTTCTTTTCTTCAGGTCGTGATATTTCGCGATGGAACATATATGACCTTAAAGGAAGTCTTTGAGAGCTTGGATTTGACCGGGTAAGGAATAAGTTTTTAGGAGTGGTGCTTGAAAGAGCATGCGAGATGACCTAGCTATTAACATTATTTCTGATGTCATTGTTTTACTTTCTCTTTAAAAAGGTATGATCTCAATGTTGACCTATTAGATGTTCATGCTGACAAGAGCACCTTTCATCGTTTTGACAAATTTAACCTCAAGTACAATCCCTGCGGTCAAAGTAGGCTGAGGGAGATTTTTCTCAAGCAGGATAATCTTATACAAGGTATGTTTTATTTATCATTTAGATGGTCTTTCTAGTTGACCCATCGTCATTGTAATCATCTTCTACAAAATCAAGTAGAAGTTGGGATATGGTTTCAATGTTATCAAGCATATATCCTAATCCCTAAGCTGCATGAATTTGGGTAATGGGTCCTAATCCCTAGGTTGCATGAACTTGGGTATGGGCAAGTATCTAAATGTGTATGAGTAAGTTTCTGGCACGGGTATGTTTCATTTTAGCGAATTCAAGTATTTAAGGATGTCAATTAAGTATGCACACACATGTCATACCCATTTAACTAAGGTATTTCAAAGAAAATGAAGAGTTCGTGTGATATTGGGTAACTCTCTAACTGTGTTATTCCAATACACTAATTGAACTGACTTCTAAGTTTTAAGTTATTTAATAATGTTTTATGGTTTCTGTTGTAGGCCGGTTTCTTGCCGAACTGACTAAGCAAGTATTTTGTGATCTTGCTGCAAGCAAATATCAAGTAAGCTCATTTTTACTTATAGCAGATAACTGTTATTCTCTTTCTTTTCTTTTTTTCTTTTTTTTTTCCTAATCTGTTCGGAGGTACCTGTAAGCCTTCTGGGAATCTAAAGATATATCCTGTCTGGAGTGATAGCAAAAAAACTACGATGATATTAAAGAGTAAGGGGAGAAAGATCTAGGAACTCCAAATAGTCGTTTGAAGAACAAGTTACATTTACGTACCCGTCACTAAGATTTTTTGAGATTTCACTGGCTTCTCTGGTTACTTAATTATTGCAAAATGCAATCTGAAAGGTCTTTGTGGGCTTGAAGGTGATTATTGTTATGCTTCGGTCCAAATTTTATTGCACAAGTTTGCAGTGCTGACGATATGGTGTTTTTCTTATTGCTATTGAAACATGACAGGAACAACATTGTATCTAAAGGTAGATTTATTTAAAAAGAATGAAAATGATTTCACTTGGTCGAGTCATGTTTGGTCTGTCCTTTTCATTTGGCATGTCTTAATCTTTCTCCATTTTGCCGGAGATGGCAGAATACAGCATTTGACAGATCTTAATCTTTCTCCATTTTTGCTTTTAGATGGCAGAATACAGGATATCAATATATGGCCGAAAGATGAGCGAATGGGACCAACTTGCAAGCTGGATCGTAAACAATGAACTGTACAGTGAAAATGTTGTCTGGTTGATCCAGGTATGATGTTATATATGCAACTGTTTGTCAGCTGTTAAGTCCTAATAGGTCAACTTCGGCATTTTAGGTTGTCACGTCTTAACTAGTTGTTCCCGAATTAGAGCTGGTACAGCAATTCCCAAAAAACTTTAGGCGAGATATGTACAGCTTAAAAGGAGGTGTGTGATTGTCATGATTTCTTTAAGCTATTGATAGGAGTACTCTTACAATAGGCATTATAGGCTAGAGGTTGAAATTTACATTTTGACTTAGAAAACTGATATTGATGCTACATGTACTTTTTTGGGGAAAGACCAAAGGAGGTCTAAGTTGGTTTTAGAATATAGATGTGAATAAAATCAAATCTTGCAAAGTTGGCTTTGCTCTATTGATTAAAGTCCCTTGTTCAATGAAAAGTCTGCTCTAATTATATCTTATAAATCAATAAGAGATGGCCAAGCATACTCTTAATTTTCAATCTTATAAATCTTGGTTCAGTCTGATTATTTTCAAAATAACACAAATTATCTTACTCCAGATCATTTTAATCCTTTCAGTGGCTTAGTTTTGTTTCTTTCTTACTTCCTTTTTAATGGTTGACCATTTGGTTTTCGTGTGTATGCATTTTGATGTTGTAATTATTATTCTTAAACTTCCTGCTTTCTTTATCTCCAGCTTCCAAGACTATATAACATATATAAAGAGATGGGGATTGTAACATCATTTCAAAATATCCTAGACAACATCTTTCTGCCCTTGTTTGAGGTTACTGTGGACCCAGATTCACATCCTCACCTGCACATCTTCTTGAAACAGGTATGATTTATTAAACATTTGAATCCGCCCTTTTATTGTTTAAAAAAAAAGGAAGGCATCACATGATTGGCCCAAGTTTCGTTGAAAATTGAAGATTTGGTTGTTTCAAGTTTAACCCAGACTTGTGGTGCTGAATACTAGGACGTACTAAAACTGCTTGCTTGCTATCGTGTGTTGGGATGGAGTCGGATATGATCCACGCTTTGTTCGTATTTCTTATTTACTTTTCTGTTCTCTTCGTTCTGTGATATTGGGACATTCATCTATGTGGCGGATATGAAATCTTGGTTGAGCCTATATATGTGATGAATAAAGTAGATGGCCTAAATGTTTATTGAGAAGGAGAAAGATACGTAGCTGTGGGTGGCATGTTTTTTCGATTTCAATCCACTCGTTTTGGATTGTTTACCACAATCATCACTTATATTCTTAATTTTAATATGTTCTTCTTCATACTTCTTGTTCTGTCATCTTAAAGGTTGTTGGATTGGATTTGGTGGATGATGAAAGCAAACCCGAAAGGAGGCCTACCAAACACATGCCTACACCTGCTCAATGGACCAATGTATTCAATCCTGCATACTCATACTACGTGTACTATTGTTATGCGAACCTCTACACCCTGAATAAGGTCCGTAAGTTGCTCCATTTCTATCTCCTCCTTTCCCCTTTGGCTCTGCCATCTTAACTTCCTTGTCTGATTGGAAACGCAGGATAGTGTTACAACCTATTTCGTAATGATCTCCAATTGTGGTTGCTTTGGGGAAAGATTGGTAAATGGATAGGTTTAAATGTGAATAGACCAGAATGATATCCTTTGTGCTAGCACAACACATTTGTGAGGTGCTTATAACAAATATTGCTGTTGCTTGAGAAAGACAGTGAATAGCTCATTTTTGAGGACTTAAAACAAAACGAAGGTTGTTTAGAGTCTAGCAGCAGTCTCTCTTAGCTATCCTTTACTTTGAGATAACATTCTATTTCTTTATGGATAAAAGCTCAATTCTTATAATTACAGTCTATTTTTTTTGGTTGTTAAACGAAGTTGGGTGGTTACATATTACTCCCCTCATTAGTAAATCCCATTTACAGAGCTGTAGATTTGTCTACCATAATACTATTCAAAAGGATCTATTTACCACAATAATCTCGTTGATATTTTTGCTTGTACACATTTGATGCGTTGAGTTCTGACCCCTTGCAAAATAACATCTCAGCTACGTGAGTCAAAGGGTATGACGACCATCAAATTCCGGCCACATTCTGGGGAGGTAGTCACTCAGGCTTGTTGTAGTGTTCTTTAATTAATGAGTTTCTTTTGCTTGCTGATTAGATGATTTACATCTACAGGCTGGAGATATTGACCACCTTGCAGCAACTTTCTTAACAGCCCATAATATTGCTCATGGTATCAATTTGAGAAAGTCTCCTGTTCTCCAATACCTGTACTACTTGGCCCAGGTAATAAAGAAATTAAAGTGAATCTTTTGTTTAGCCATATGTGTTATCTGGTTATCAATCATGACTTTAATTGTCAGATTGGCTTGGCAATGTCTCCTCTCAGTAACAACTCTTTATTTTTGGACTACCATCGGAATCCTTTTCCCATGTTCTTCTTGAGGGGCCTGAATGTTTCTCTTTCAACTGATGATCCATTGCAAATTCACTTAACAAAAGAAGCCCTCGTTGAGGAATACAGTATAGCTGCTTCAGTGAGTATTCTAGTGTCTTGGCGGAAAGATTTTATGATGTCACTTGGTCAAGGGGATTAATAGTTTTTGGCATGCAGGTTTGGAAGTTGAGTGCATGTGATTTATGTGAGATTGCACGTAATTCAGTATACCAGTCAGGCTTCTCCCATGCGCTAAAGGTTTGTGTATCTCCTTGAAAATTTAAATGCTGTTGGCATGGTAATCTGCTCCCAGCTCTCAATATTCATCAAGCTCGTATCTTTTTCCAATTGCTACCAAACTCCACTTTCACCTGGGTTCATTAATCCGTTGATGCACTGGTTTTCTTTTAAATCCCTGAGTTGCCTTGTGTGAAGTTGCTTTGTTTACCTTTCTGTGAGACACAAAAGTAGAAAATTTTGGTAAAGTATGACTGGCTACCTGCGTAGCTATATTCTAAGTCCAGTTAAGTGCAAATTTACCAATTCCAATCCACAGTTTGTAGATCCCTATGGATGTATATCTCATGTCTATTTTTATCTTGGCCATATTGGTAGTAGAGTTTTATTAGGGGTTCCTTTCTATTCTTGACAGTAGGTTCAGTGGTTAAATTGTTTAGTTGCATTTCCTGTATTCATTTTCTTTTCTTCTTTCCTTTTTTTTTGGTTCCATTTTACTATCCAGGCCTTACTTTCCACATAAGTTGCATAGGCATTGACATCTCGCTTTGTGGCTTTCAAATTAACAACACTCTATGCATATTTGACTTCTGTATCTTCTATTGCATATCTTACCTAAATGGCTGGTGTGCTAATTCTACGGCCGGGTATTTTGATGCTTGTGTTTTGTGGTGTTCTTTTCTGACATATTCCACTTATATACATAGTCCCACTGGATTGGGAAGGAGTACTACATAAGAGGGCCAGATGGAAACGACATTCATAGGACAAATGTGCCTCATATCAGGCTCGAATTCCGCGATATGGTAAGTACTTATATCCAGAGAATATATAATGTTCTCAATTTAGATTAGTTTGGTGGAGTATTGTGTTGATTTCTGCCTGTAAAGACCCTTTCTGGCTTCCATTGGTCCATATTTGCAGGAATTGTTTTGTGTCCAGAATCAGTACTTCTTTTTGAATATTTTCTTTGGTTTCATTTGACTAGAATTTTCCGTCTTGTGGCATTGACAGAAGAATAGTGATCTCCGTTACTGTTTTTTGTCTCGTTATCGTTGAAATTTTAAAACAAAATTTTCATATATGTTGCACTGAATTTGATTGACATGAATTTTGGGTTTCTTTTAGTAGTCGAACCCTGTATTTGACCTATAGAATTCATTGTTCCTAGATATGGAGGGAGGAGATGCAACAGGTTTATCTGGGCAAGGCTGTATTTCCTGCATTCGTTGACCCATGATCTGCAATGCTAATGCATTATCACGGGCTCTGGGTATCGATTCACAGTATCTGGAGGTAAGGAAACAATTTGAAGTCCTAGTTATCTCCATTAGTCACGACTTGGAAGTATCGAATTAAGCAGTTTGCCTGTGCAGAGTTGCCCTTCCGGTAACTCAACAAGCTTCTCCACCATGAGATATCTGGATTTTGGAAGCTGAGAGGGAGAAATTTTGGTATATGCTAAGACCTTATTAGCCAATGATGTTAAAGACCGTTGGATATATATACTTGATAGTTCAGGAAGCTACTGGAGCTTAGAGCCTATAGCACAACCGGCAAGGCAGTCCGTCCACTATCCGAATAGTAAACAACAACAGCCCGTGAATAAGGAGTTATATATATCATGTGTCGTAGGTTACAAACTTCAGATGCATCGCAAGATGGAATTCTGAATGTTCCATGGTTTTGTTGTATCATATTTGACATCTTGGCTAAATAAAGAGTGCTTCCGCCCAATTTTATTTTCTTTTTCCCCTATGGGTGAAGAGGTGCTAGGTGGAGTTGGGTTTTGATTTGTTAATGCACCACATATATACGCATATCTATTTACTAGTTGTTGGACACGTGCGTTGCATGTGTATCCCATACTAATCATTACAAATGTTTTAAAATGGTATAAATAATAATATTAGAATATATGGGTGATGAGTCACAAAATTTGAAGGAAAAAATGCTACTTCAAACCGATAAACGTTAAGCCTATTCGATTGATATTTCATTGTCGTTGCAAAGCACAAACATACTGAATATTGCTTTCAAAAAATTGTGAAAGAATATCCTTCATTTTGAGGTTCGTGAATATCGACTTTTGGGGAGAAAACGTCCTTTAATAGTACTTCTTTGTACTTTTGTTTATCATATATGTTATGTTTATTTATAGGTTCATTGTGGGCAAATTTATATGTATATGTTCAAAACAATAAAAGCAAAAAAGAAACCACAAAATAGAGTTTAGACAAAAAATCACTTAGAATTGCATAAAATAAAATTCATCTAATTGTACATGCTTGGAGCCGCGTGGTTGAAAAACACTATTCGCTCTTTGGAGTGGTCTTTTATACTCAAATCCATTAGGGGAAAGGACAATTATTTAGCCTCATCAAATATACTATAAATTTGCGATGGCTATGGAAAAAATAGGTATATATTGTATATAGAAGGCCGGAAAGGTGAAGCCTTAATTTATCGGCTATAAGGAGGTGAAGAGGTAAAATTTCATTTATTGGATCATTATGAGTATCACTTGCTTTTAATTTGAAAAATGGGAAGAATGACAAGATTTATGGGAAGATGCATTATATTCTGACCAAGAAGAGAAAAAGGAATATGAGAGTGAAACATGATCAACAAACATGCATGTTAATGGAAAATGAAACGTCTGGGAAATAAAAATAAATAAGTGAATTTTTTTTGTAACTGATGTGAATACAAAAACATATCTATTTATTAAGCTTTTATTGTTTATTACAATAGAAACAATGTACGCCGATCCATATTGGTCATTACATATAGTCTTAAGCGATGATTAAACTAAAGATTTTGTAGTTGACTGAAATTGTTCGTCTGCTAAAATGAAACGAATTGAATCTTTCTAAAATAAAGGAACTTCAGTGTTTCCTTTATGGAATTAGCAAAATAAGATCAACATTCATCACTTTCAGCAATTTACATACTTTGTGAGTCTTTTAACTGCATGAGAAAACTTAGTGGCATTTGTGCCACGCTAGATTATTCTTTGCCGTCTTCTACTCGTAGAGCCTAGTATTAACAAGACAACAATGGATGCTGCAATCTTGCACATGTAAGTAAAGACAGTAGCTAGAAATCTTCTAAACACTAAAATGCATATGAACAGTTTTTTCCAACCAAAAGAGAATAGAATTCCTAGGAATTGGCGGAAGAATATCGAATGATCATGCAATACAAACAAAATAAAGACAACTCTATAGATTCTTATGGAGGCATAAAACAATGACTTAATTTTGTTGTTTACTCACCGACAAGAATCGCTGCGGAAAAATCGGGCAGCACTGAAGCATACCTGTAACTAAAGCACCATCCAAATATATGACGAAACGGTGAGGAAAGTAGAAACTCTAATTATCTTGAAATTTGACAAAGTTAAAAAAGCTTTTTAAGGAACATACAACATTCTCTTCTTGTTGTATAAGAAAGGAGGGCAAATAGCAAATTTCCCTCTGATAGGTTACGACTACCTTGCTTTATGTTTTGATGATCTAACAAACTTACTTTCAAGAACCAGATAAGGAACCCGTTACATATCCTCAAGACCTTAAGATCGAAAGGTTCTAGCTTGCAATATGCTTCAGCTCTTCAGCGTCAGAGTAATAAGAGAGGGAACAAATAACTATCGTTTCTCGAGGAAAACAATACAAGTCAACTGCCCCAGCTGTAAAGTTGCTGCCTGCACACGCTACAGTGCAGAAACAGTGCGGCAATCAACTTTATGGGGAGTGTCTTTTACCTACCTTACTTACATCATCTTAGTGATGTCACAAATGTATTATCAACATCAAGGAAGGTAAAACAAATCACTTGTTCACTTAGAGAAATCATTGAAGCTCTCACACGGTCATTGATTATCAAGTAATCAACTCTCAAGTGCATCAAGAACAAAGAACAACACTACTACAGATCGTTTCCCCACAGCAAGTCATTGTATGCCCTTAGTTGAGTTGTAACTTTGTAATAGTTCTTAAAATTGTATTTCCTACTTAGCTTGTTCAGAAGTATTCTGTAGGAAACCCTTTGTAAACCTTAAACCTTTATGCTTGAGTCTTGGTTAGAGTTAGTCGAGTTGTAAAGTCTTTGTAATAGAGTTATTACAAAGTGGCTTGTAATAGAGTATTACAAGTTAGTGAGGGATTAAGAGGTTAATTCCTAGGTTGCATAGGTTGTAATCTAAAAGTTGCTCAGTAGTGAAATTGTAATCCTACAAGGGTAGGTTGTGGTTTTTAATCCTGTTGTGCTGGAAATTTTTCACGTAAAATTCTTCTTGTCATCTACTTACTGCAGCGCGCGTGTGTTCTAGTGGAACTGATAGAGAACATAGTTCTCTATAGAGTTTGCTGGACTATTATATTCTATCAATTGGTATCAGAACAAGTTCTTTCTATCAGGTTAACACCTAGAAAGCTCCTCCAAACTTCGAAGAAGGCCAGTCTACTTATAGACTACCTAGATTTAATGGACAATATTACGGATGGTTGAAAACTAGGATGCACGACTTCATCATGGCTGAAGACTCTGAGCTATGGGATGTCATATGTGACAGACCCTTTGTTCCCACCAAGAATCTTGGCGACCCAGCTGTTGCCATTCCCAAGACGAGGAAGGAATTCAGTGACACTAATCGAAAGACCATAGAAAAGAACTTTCGTGCAAAGAAAATTCTTGTTTGTGGCATTGGTCCTGATGAATATAACAGGATATCAGCATGCCAATCAGCAAAAAAAATCTGGGAGGCTCTTCAGACAGCTCACAAAGGAACAACACAGGTTAAGCAATCCAAGATCGACATGCTCACAACTGAATACGAGCTCTTCAGGATGAAAGATGATGAATCCATCCAAGATATGCACACTCGCTTCACCTCCATCATTAATGAGATTCACTCTCTTGGTGAAACTGTTCCACGAAACAAGCTTGTGAGGAAAATCCTTAGTGTTCTCCTAGTTCTTGGGAAAGCAAAGTGAATGTCATTACAGAGGCAAAGGACTTGCAGACACTGACCATAGATGAACTTGTTGGCAATCTGAAAACATATGAAATGAAGAAGAAGAAGGACAATGAAAGAAGAGAACCCAAAAGGGAGAAGAACCTGGTCCTCAAGACAGACAACAATGATTCAAGTGGTAGGATGGTGATATGGCTTACTTGCCAAGAAGATTTCAGAAGATGGTTCGCAAGAATGGAGGCATTCCAAAAAAGGGAAACTCTAGCAAGCCAAAAAATTATGACCTTTGTCATAAATGTGGCAAGCCAGGACACTTCATCAAGGAGTGCCCTCTCTTAAAGCAAAATTAGTACAAAGACAACTTTGACAAAGCAGCCAAGAGGAACCCGGTCCCTGATAAACGCTTCAAAAGAAAGAATGTCGTTGGCAATGTTGTAAAGCAAGCTTTTGCTGTATGGGGAGACTCCTCTAGCGAGTCTGAAGAAGAAAATGATCATGGTGATAGTTCAATGATGGCAGTGCAAAGTTAAGCAACTGAGTATGACTCAATCTTTGTCTTGATGGCTCAGTTTGATGATGATGAAGATGACGACGATGATGAGGCAAATTTTCTGGATGTTCAGAGAAATCTGAAATTTTATTTTCCCAAAAAACTCATGTATTTGGCAAATGTGTTAATTGATGCTTATCACAGTCTTATAAATGATAAAGATGCTTTAACTGTGGAGTTAGGAGAAGCATAACAAACCAGAGATGACCTAGTAATCGTTGTTGTTGATTTAAAGGAAACAATTGATAACCTGAAAAAAGAGAAGGATACCTTAGATGAAAAAATAGCAAATATAGAACATGAAAGAGATGATCTAATGGTCGTTGTGGTAGACCAAAAAGAGACCTTTGAGCGTGTAAGAAAGAAAAAATAAGTCTTAGCTGAGAGAGTTGCTAACATTGAGCATGAGAGAGATGACCTATTAGTGGTGGTAGTGGACTTGAATGAGACAATTGCAGAACCTAAAATAGAGAGTAGGACTGAAAATTCTCAAAAGGGAAAGGAAGTTGCAAGCAAGGCATACATTAAGCTTGAAAGTGAGTTAAATTCAGTGAAGTCTAGTTAGTGTGCTGAGCTTAAGAACAACAAACAACTTCATGAAGAACTAGGAAGAGTGAAGAGTGATCTTGAAAAATCACTCAAATGGACCTGGTCTTCTGATGCTATCACTGCCAGATACACCAACAATGGGGGAAACAGGCAGGGGATTGGGTTCCAAAGGGAAAAGATTCCCTACAACCCTCATAGCAAGTATGTTACTGTACCTGATAATTGGCTTTGCACTCACTGTGGCAACACTGGGCACTTTAAAGAAAACTGTAAGGCCTGATTTCAGTCACAACAGAAAAACAAAGTTTTCGCTAAAAAAGTAACTACTGGTAGAGAACCTGGTCCCTCATATAAAAAACGTATGATGCCTACTTGGACCAGAAGATCCCTCATTCACCCCTTTCCTCATTATAAGGGACCCAAACTCATTTGGGTTCCTAAGTCTAACTCCTGATTTTCTTGTGCATGAAACAGTGAAAGGAAGCAGCCTACAATGGTACATGGATAGTGGCTGCTCAAAGCACATATATGGAAGTACAAATGATTTTCTTTCACTTAAAACCCTACAAGGAGGGAGTGTATCCCTTGGAAATGGCAAGAAAGGGTACATTCTGGGAGTTGGAAGGATTGAGAAGTCTCTCTCACACTCAATTGAAAATGTGTACTACGTGAACGGGTTGAAGTACGACTTGCTAAGTGTTTCCCAGATCTGTGACAAGGGAAACAAGGTGGAATTTGTGTCAAAAATATGTACAGTCACAAACATAATGACTAGTGAGGTGGTGCTAGTAGCAAAAAGATACAAAAATATCTATGTTGCCGATTTTGAGTCTCTGCAGAATGGTGATCTAAGCTGTCTAAGTGTTATTGATGATGATGATGAATTATGGCATATGAGGCTGGGTCATGCAAGCTTCGCGTTGCTGAACAAATTGGTCAGGAAGGACCTGGTTCGTGGTCTGCCCAAGTCAAGTTTGAAGGATCACAAAGTGTATGATGCATGTGTAAAAGGCAAGCAAGTCAGATCCTCATTTAAGCCAAAAAGGGAAGCCAGTACCTTAAAGTCACTTGATCTTCTTCACATGGATCTATGCGGACTCATGAGGGTGGCAAGCGGGGGAGGAAAGAAGTATATCTTCGTTATAGTTGACGATTACTCTAGATTCACCTGGACTTTGTTTCTCAGAACCAAGGATGAAACCTTTGAAGTGTTTGTTGCGTTCGTCAAAAGGATTCAAGTGAAAATGGGTAATAATGTAGTTTGCATCAGGTTTGATCATGGGACAGAGTTCGACAATGCCAAATTTGATGAGTTATGTACTGAAAATGATATCACTCATAATTTTTCGGCTTCAAGAACACCTCAACAAAATAGTGTCGTGAAGAGGAGAAATAGAACTCTTGAAGACATGGCAAGGACAATATTGATTGACAGTGGGATCGCAAAGAATTTCTGGGCTGAAGCTGTCAATACTGCTTGCTACTTAGTGAACAGATGCATGATCAGGTCCCTTCTGAACAAGACTCCATATGAACTGCTGAACGGAAGGAAGCCCAAGCTGACACATCTAAAGACTTTTGGGTGTAAATGTTCTGTCCTCAACAATGGAAAGGAAACTCTTAGAAAATTCGATGCGAAAAGTGATGAAGGAATATTTCTGGGATACTCATCCCAAAGCAAAGCCTACAAAGTATACAACAAAAGGACTCAATGTGTTGAAGAGAGTATGCATGTGATCTTTGATGAATCTCACCTCTCATGTGAGAAGGACAAACATGTTGACCAAGATGGAGAACCTTTATCTGTTCCAGGTGAAGTTATTGACATGGCAAATGGAAAGGCAAACATGATGAGTCATGTCAAGGAATCCAGTAAAGATTATGCAAATACATCTTCATTAATTGGAGAGGAACCTGGTCCCATGATCACAACAACTGAAGCTGAAAATAAAATTGCTGATGCAGTCCAAGGTACTCCACTTGCTGAAGTAAGAAGTGTCCAAGAACCTCGTTCAGATACAACTGAGTCCTCTACAAATGAGATTCAGGTACCAAACTAGAAGCACAAAAGCTCACATCCTCTTGACAATATAATCACCCCTCTTGACTCGGGTGTTCAAACCAGATCAAAAGCCAAAAATTCACTTGCCTTTTCAGCCTTTCTTTCTCAAATAGAGCCCAAAAACATCAAAGAAACGTTGAAAGATGCAAACTGTATCACAACCATACAAGAAGAGCTGCATCAATTTGAAAGAAACAAGGTATGACACCTGGTCCCTCGACCTGCAGATTGAACTATTATAGGAACCGGGTGGGTATTCAGGAACAAACTTTATGAGTTTGGAAATACAACAAGAAACAAGGCAAGGCTTGTAGTTCAAGGCTACAATAAGGAAGAAGGGATCGATTGTGATAAAACATTTGCTCCAGTTGCTCGAATGGAAGCCATTAGAATTCTTATTGCCTTTGCATCTCATATGGAGTTCACATTGTTCCAAATGGATGTCAAACGTGCATTTCTAAATGGCTATCTGAAAGAAGAAGTCTATGTCAAGCAGCCTCCTGGTTTTGAGAGTCACGAGCATCCTAAACATGTGTTCAAACTGTACAAGGCATTGTACGAGCTAAAGCAGGCTCCCCAGGCTTGGTATGAAAGGTTGTCAAAATTCCTTCTAGAAAATGGATTTACAAGAGGAAAAATTAACAACACTCTTTTTTCTGAAGAAACGAGGGAGGAACCTGCTCATTGATCAGGTATATATTGATGATATCATCTTTGGAGCCACAACTGACTCTCTTTGTGAAGAATTTGCAAAACTCATGGGGAGTGAGTTCGAGATGAGTATGGTGGGCGAATTAAATTTCTTTCTAGGACTTCAAGTGAAGCTATCTCAGAAGGGAACATTGATAAGTCAGTAGAAATACATCAAGGAATCGCTGAAAAGGTTTGACA
Organism: Nicotiana otophora; assembly: GCA_000715115.1. Taxonomy (NCBI): domain Eukaryota; kingdom Viridiplantae; phylum Streptophyta; class Magnoliopsida; order Solanales; family Solanaceae; genus Nicotiana; species Nicotiana otophora. The sequence goes on along the minus strand of AWOL01S0026668.1, from coordinate 26,352 downwards.
TGGAAGCATCAAAAGTCATCGACACCCCTATTTCCATAACTACCCATCTAGACATGGATGGACCTAGTTCCCCTGTAAATTAGACTATGTATAGAGGGATCATAGGGTCACTCTTGTATCTTACTGCAAGCAAACCAGACATTGTGTTCAACATGGGCCTTTGTGCAAGGTTTCAATTCAATCCAAAGGAATCTCATCTGAAGGTTGCCTAGAGAATATTGAGATATCTCAAAGGAACGCATGGCCTGGTTCTCTATTATCCCTCAGGTGACAACGTTGATCTTATTGGGTATGCGGACGCTGATTATGCAGGATATCTGGTGGACAGGAAAAGCACGTCTGGAATGGCACTTTTCCTGGGTTCTTGCCTAATCTCGTGGGGTACAAGGAAGCAAAACTAAGTAGCACTCTCAACTGCAGAAGTGGAATATATAGCAGCTGCTTCTTGATGTGCTGAATCGATGTGGATCAAGCAGTAGCTGGAAGACTTTGGAGTATTCTCAGGTTGTGTGCCTCTCATATGCGACAATACAAGTGCACTCAATAAGGCCAAAAATCCAGTCCAACATAAGAGAACCAAGCACATTGACGTGCGTCATCACTTCCTTAGAGACAATGTTGAAAAAGGGGCTCATTTGCATGAAATTCTGCAGCACAGAAGATCAGATTGCAGATATATTTACCAAGGCCTTGAGTAGAGAACATTTTGAAAGAAATCGTCTGGCACTGGGATTGATAAAGCCCAACTGAGAACCTGGTCCCTCGATGATCAGCTATGAAATACATGTTTAGGTAAAATTAGCTAAAAAGTGTTTTCTAGCAAAGTCTAGCTCATCTCTATATCGTTACAGGTAGACACGCATGATGATTACAGAGAAAATAGGCAGTTGATACAGTACGCGCTGGTAAAAAGGGCATAGCTTACATATGCAAGATTAATCAAGGAACCTGGTTCCCCTGACACAGGTTAGTAGTTTATACGTTCTCTCATGCATAATTTTGAACGGTTAAAACAAGTGCCACATCATCAGTGCGTTAGTTTCTTTTCCCTGCATCTTGTGAACCCAAACGTCTCACCCGATAATTATCGGCCCGACTCCCAAAACTACCGCCCTTTCTTAACTGGTCCCTCATCCATCATAAATTCATCTATCATTGTCACAACTCCTCCCATCAAACTTCAAAACCCCATTCTTCTGTCTCTTTTCAAACTGCCAAATCCCTTCTCTTCTTCTCACCATGACTGAAAATCAAACAACCTCGAGTGTTCCAAGTGACATCCCCATTGAGTCCTCACCTGTTGACACACCCATATTAGACTCCTCACCCCACACCACTGCAAACCAAAACCCTAGGACAGAGTCACCCCCATATTCTATCTCCTCTCCTACCCACTCGAGTTTTGGTCTCATAAGAGTAGCAAAATCTCGACTCCCAAAAGATTTGTAGCCCAGAGCCTTTCTCCTACTTCGCTGGAAAAAGGAGATGAACAGAGTACTGCTGACAAAGAAGAAAATCAGGCAATTTCAAGCTCGCCTATGAAAAAAAGGTCAAAGGTAGATCCAACCGATAGTTCTGAGAAGTTTGACTCAACAAAGACTGCTCCTGATCTTATGTCCATAGATAACACTCATTTCTCTACTGAGTTTTCCATGGATGTACAAGAAAATGAGGCAATAGAGAACATGCTGTCCATATATCATGAAGGGGTTGTTATATAAAGAGGTGATGATGGTTTTGAGACTCAGGGAGAAGAGTCTAAGACTGTGAAAGAGGATAGAGAGCTTGTGCCTGTTGAACAATCAACACAGGACAATACTACTGGGGTACCAAATGGGGGACTTGATTCCTCCCAAGAGGATCTAACTCAGGGGTCCTCTCAAGAGCCCCGGTCAGTGTTGACCTTGCTCCCTCTCCTCATCTTGATATTGAGCCTTTGTGTATGGTGAGGCCTGAGGAAAGATTTGTGTCCAGAGAAGAAAAAGGTGTTAGTGAAGAGGATACTGATGATATGCCGATTGCTAGCTTGACCAGGCCTAGACCAATAGTTGCTCAAGAGTCCACTCCTAAGCGACTAACTACAAGGTTGCAAAGGAAGTAGGCTCTTGAGTCTGCGCTTACGAACAACCACGCTAAGTCAAGGAGAAGAAAATTAGTGAAAGATGGTAAAGTTGTGAGCGAGAAGAAAATGCTAGTTGTGAATGTGGATGATGAAATAGAAGAGGAACCTGGTTCCTTGACTAGAAAGCGCTCACAGAAGCATGGTCTTCCCAAGCCTAAAAGGGGATCTTCTGTGTCTGCTGAAAGTCTGAACAAGTCTGATGATGTTGTTGCTAGTGAAAATGTGGTGAAAGAATCTGGTGATAAGTTGGTAGAAGAGTGTGCTTCCAGGGTGATGGAAGAATTGGGTGAAAAGTCTGTGAAGTTTGATGAAAAGGGAAAGAATATTTGCAAGTTTGCTAAGAGAAGAACTGATACGGATGAGGAAACTGGTTCCTCAAAGAAGGCCAGAATGAGTCATCCAAGAGTGTTGGGAAAGAGAGGTTAAGAAGTCAAAAGGTGCTATGGGGCCGCACATTTTCCCCTGATATCTTGGATGAGGTTGGTATGAGACAGCTGGTTGAGATTTGTGAGTTCCAACAGTGGACACATTTGTTCATGAATGATGCTCCGATGGTGTATGAAGAGGAAGTTCAAAGTTTCTATGCTGACCTTTTTAAAGTTGAAGATGATCACATATGTGTGTTGGTGAATGGAGTTGATATGGTGATGGACTCTACCTTGTTGGGGTCCATTCTTGGTGTGCCTGCTGAAGGGCTGTCTAGTGTTCATGGATCCTGTTCTCAAAATTTCAGAAATGCCATATTAAAAGACAGAGCAGTTCAGCAGGGGGAACGAGTTCAGAAAAAAGCCCTCATTCCTGTATATTAACTGATGTTTGAGATGGTGAATAAGGTACTGCTGCCTCGAGCTAAGAAAAGATCTATCACCTCTCGTGCAGACCTGTTCCTCATGGAAGCACTGGACAATTTCACTACCATCAATCTACCTAGGATTATGATAGAGCACATGAACAAAGTGGCAGAATTTAAAGATGGTAATCATGGGATGTCGTATGAGTTCCTTCTCACCAAGGTCTTTAAGCACTTCAAGGTTCCTCTGGGACAAGCTTAAGTGGGCACAAAGAAGCAAACTTTCTCCAAAACTACTCTTGAAGAATGTGAGTGTATCGAGAAAATTAGAGAGATTGGAGGCACTTCTACCATATCTCAGTTGATCAATGCTCAGAACAGTGCTACCTCGGAGATAAGGAAATTGAAAGCAAAGAATGCTATCCTTGAGACTCAGTTAAGTCAACTGCAGGAGACACCTGGTTCCAGTTGTTCTCAATGAGAAAAGGTTGCTCGTCTAACCAAAGAGAATGCTGAGCTTAGGAAACGAGTGGAGGACCTGAAAGAGAGACTGCTCCACGAGCAAATGTCAGCAAATGATCGAATGTATTTAGTCCTCCAAGCCCTTTCTAAGCCATCTCCTTCCAGTGCTCCCTAAACAGCGTCTCTTCAGCGTCCAGTCTTTAGTGATCAGTCTATTCCCTCAGTGTCAGTTTTTTTTTTTTTTTATGATGATATTTGTGGTGTTTTTTTTTGTTCAAAACTGTGGATGGTGGTAGTAACATTGACTCTGCTCTTGTTGAAAAATCCAAATTAATGATAATTCAAGCTTTTCCCTTTTTGCTAACTATGCCTTGCCTTTATGCTCTGTTTTTAGTCATGTTGTGTGCACACAAGTAGCATGAGTTAACTCGAGCTAGACTTCTTTTTGCTATATACTTGTTACGATCTTTTTATGATGCCAAAAAGGGGAAGATTAATGGTGTATAATTGTTAATGAGCACTGATTAAGGGGGAGTACAGACTCAGGGGGAAACTTAAGGCTTTTCTGATTCACGGTATGGTTCTGTGCTTTTTTCTTTGGGATATTTAATTATAAGTTTGTCATCATCAAAAAGGGGAAATTGATAGGTTACAACTACCTTACTTTATGTTTTGATGATCTAACAAACTTACTTTCAAGAACCAGATAAGGAACCAGTTACATATCCTCAAGACCTTAAGATCGAAAGGTTCCAGCTTGGAATATGCTTCAACTCTTCAGCGTCAGAGGAACAACAGAGGGAACAAATAACTATCGTTTCTCGAGGAAAACAATACAAGTCAACTGCCCCAGCTGTAAAGTTGCTGTCTGCACACGCTACAGTGCAGAAACAGTGCAACAGTCAGCTTTATGGGGAGTGTCTTTTACCTACCTTGCTTACATCATCTTAGTGATATCACAAATGTATTATCAACATCAAGGAAGGTAAAACAAATCACTTGTTCACTTAGAGAAATCATTGAAGCTCTCACACGGTCATTGATTATCAAGCAATCAACTCTCAAGCGCATCAAGAACAAAGAACAACACTACTATGGACCGGTTCCCCACAACAAATCATTGTATGTCCTTAGTTGAGTTGTAACTTTGTAATAGTTCTTAAATTGTATTTCCTACTTAGCTTGTTCAGAAGTATTATGTCGGAAACCCTTTGTAAACCTTAAACCTTTGTGCTTGAGTCTTGGCTAGAGTTAGTCGAGTTGTAAAGTCTTTGTAATAGAGTTATTACAAAGTGGCTTGTAATAGAGTATTACAAGTTAGTGAGGATTAAGAGGTTAATTCCTAGGTTGCATAGGTTGTAATCTAAAAGTTGTTCAGTAATGAAGTTGAAATCCTACAAGGGTAGGTCGTGGTTTTTAATCCCATTGAGCTGGAAATTTTTCATGTAAAATTCCTCTTGTCATCTACTTACTTCAATGTACATGTGTTCTAGTGGAACTGATAGAGAACCTGGTTCTCTATAGAGTTTGGTGGACCCTTATATTCTATCGCCCTCACTACTCCCTGCGAAAGAAAACCGAAAACAACAAATCTATTGAGGAACAAATTCAAAGATTCAACAGTAAATATACTAGCTTGAAACATATGAATACATATATGAAGAGTAATCACCAGAAGCCCTCCTAGCCCACCCTGACGTTCCCTGCCGTGGATTGAAAAGCAAAAAATTGCAGTTTAAAATTTTAGAAATCTGAAAAACCAAGCTAAGAAACAGCAAGATAAAATATAGGAATAGTAAAATTTAGTTCTAGAATTTGGTGATACATTTATGAATTTACTACTGAAATTAATGTTTTAAATAGGTTAGATACATGTATCTTAATAAATTCTCTTAGAATTCCAGGCAAAATTTAAAATTCCGTGACTAACCTTGTAGCTCACATATGTTGTATACTAATATTGAAGGTATTACTTAACTTTTGAAGGATATAAAAGTCTATCAGCTTTTGATGGACATTATGGTAATTTAACTTTAACTTTATAGCTTCATACTTTATATATATATATATATATATATATATATGATATGATGATTACTTGCTATAGCAGTATTGAGTTGGTTATATAATTCCTTAGCTATGTATTTGAGTTAATTATAGTTTTGATTGCACAAAGCCATGGCACTTTACAATAATTATTTTTAAGACTGTCTCCACGAGTTGAGGCTTTGTCGGAACTGTTATTCAATGAATTGAGTACTTGAAAACTTGCACCATGGATGTTTATATATAGTGTTCTTGCTCATGGAGTACTCTTCGTAATCCTTATTTTTCGTAATCTTTTATCTGAAAAATAGCAAGTGGGGGTACTCAATTCAAAGGTAACCTCTGTGACAAGTTATGGATGAAACATTTTTCGCTGAAAAATGTTCGAAAGGGTGGTAAACGAGGAATTAGAGTTTATACCTAGAGAATAAGATGAAAATAAAGAACGAAGGAAAATTCTTAAGTAGAGGCGGCAAATTGCAACCATAAAGATATAGAAGTTAATGTGTTTCATTTCGTTCCTTTTTTACCNTTCAATGAATTGAGTACTTGAAAACTTGCACCATGGATGTTTATATATAGTGTTCTTGCTCATGTAGTACTCTTCGTAATCCTTATTTTTCGTAATCTTTTATCTGAAAAATAGCAAGTGGGGGTACTCAATTCAAAGGTAACCTCTGTGACAACTTATGGATGAAACATTTTTTGCTGAAAAATGTTCGAAATNTAGCTATGTATTTGAGTTAATTATAGTTTTGATTGCACAAAGCCATGGCACTTTACAATAATTATTTTTAAGACTGTCTCCACGAGTTGAGGCTTTGTCGGAACTGTTATTCAATGAATTGAGTACTTGAAAACTTGCACCATGGATGTTTATATATAGTGTTCTTGCTCATGGAGTACTCTTCGTAATCCTTATTTTTCGTAATCTTTTATCTGAAAAATAGCAAGTGGGGGTACTCAATTCAAAGGTAACCTCTGTGACAAGTTATGGATGAAACATTTTTCGCTGAAAAATGTTCGAAAGGGTGGTAAACGAGGAATTAGAGTTTATACCTAGAGAATAAGATGAAAATAAAGAACGAAGGAAAATTCTTAAGTAGAGGCGGCAAATTGCAACCATAAAGATATAGAAGTTAATGTGTTTCATTTCGTTCCTTTTTTACCTGGTTAAAGAATGATAGTAGTTGAATAATTTTTCCTTTTAAATTTTCTAGTCTCCTAATGTTCTTTCCGAGATTTTTTCAACACTTGTTATTTTTACTAAACACAAGATTCTGGTGCCGCATCGTCTCGTTTACTTAAAACTGACCATCTTTGTCGTCGTCGTGTTTGTAAATATAATCGAATATAAATTATTACTTCAAATTTTTCTCTCTAACTAAGGTGAATGACAACTACAATAGGCATGTTGATCTCATCGTTCCTCTACTAACTCATTACTTTTTATCTTGAGAAAGCTTATGATAAAGTCCGGAGAGAGGTTATATGGAGCTATTTGAATGCTAAAGAAGTGCATGTAGCCTATATTAGAGCGATCAATGATATTTATGATGGAGCTAAGACATGGATAAGAACAGTAGGAGGAGATTCTTAGTATTTTGCAGTTGAGATGGGGTTGCATCGGGGATCAACACTTAACTCGTTTTTATTTGTCTTGGCAATGGATGCATTGGCGTGACACATTCAAGGGGAGGTGCCGTGGTGTATGTTATTTGCATATGACATAGTTCTGATTGATGAGACATCAAGTGATATTAACGAGATGCTGGAGGTATGGAGACATATCCTTGAGTCTAAAGGTTTCAAGTGAGCAGGACTAAGATAGAATACTTGGAGTGCAAGTTTTTGTTACCCAAAAAGCGGACGTGGATGTGAGGCTTGATACTCATGTCATTCCCAGGAGAGAGAGAGAGAGAGAGAGAGTTTCATGTATCTTGGGTATGTAATTCAGAGTGATGGGGAGATTGATGAGGATGTCACACATCGTATCGGAGCGGGGTGGGTGAAGTGGAGGCTCGCTTCCGATGTCTTGTGCGATAAGAATGTGCCATCATTGACACTTAAAGGTAAGTTCTATAAAATAGCGGTTAAACCGACTACGTTATATGGGGCAAAGTGTTGGCCAATCAAGAACTCCCATGTCTAGAAGATGAAAGTAGCTGAAATGAAGATGTTGAGATGGATGTGTGGGCATACTAGGTTAGATAGTGTGATGACCCAAAAGGTCATCTTTAAGTTTAATAATTATTCTGTGTTCTAAGACCTCGAAAAGTACTATTTATCATTCCTCTACTTAAGTGCGCAATCCGTATAATTTTCCGAAAAATGTTTATTTGAAAAATTGATTAAAATATGAAATATAGTCTTAAAACTTAATTAAGTTGACTTTGGTCAATATTTTTAGCAAACGGACACGGATCAGTATTTTGACAGTTTCGATAGGTCCGTCTCATAATTTGGGACTTGGGCGTATGCCCGAAATTTAATTTGGAGGTTCCTAGCTCAAGTTATGGCCATTTAACGGAAACTAGAAATTTAAAGGCTAAGGATTTCCAAAATTTGACCACGAATTTGACTTTTTGATATCGGGGCCGGAATTCGATTTTAAAAATTAAAATAGCTATATTATGTCATTTATGACTTGTGTGCAAAATTTGAAGTCATTCCGGATTCATTAAACATGTTTCGGCACAAGTTTTAAAAATGGAAAAGTTAAAACTCAAAAGTTCGAATCGAGGTGTGAATTGTAATTTTAGCGTTATTTGATGTGATTTGAGGTCTCGACTAAGTTCGTATGATATATTAGAACTTGCTGGTATATTTGGTTGAGGTCTCAGGGGCCTCGGGTGGATTTTAACGGATCAAAATTTGGACTTAAGGAAAAATCTGAAATTTTGGCCTTCTGGTGTAACCGCACTTGCGAATTTTAGACCGCAAATGCGGGCTCGCAGAAGCGGTCAAGTTTTCGCAGAACCGGAAACCGCAGATGCGGTCAATTTTTCGCAGAAGCGGAAATGCTGGACAGAACACATAAAAATCGGGAGTTAGCCATTTTTACTCATTTTTGAATTTTGAGTCTCGGATTTAGGCATTCCAAAGCGATTTTTCACGACTTTGAATTGAGTAAGTGTTCTATAACCAAAAGTGATTATATTTCATAAATCCATATCTATATTCATCATTTATTTCGGATTTAGATGGAAGGAATTGAAATTTTTGTAAAACTTTCCAAAAATAAAAATTTAAGATTTGAAGGTCCATTTGACATCAGAATTTGATAATTTTTGTATGGTTGGACTCGTATTGGAATGAGTGTTCGGATATCGTAAGTTTTTTCGAGATTCGAGACATGGGCCCCACTGTCGATTTTTGAGATGAGTTTCGAATTTTAATCCGAAAAATTAGTAAATTCATATGGAATTAATTCCTGCAATTTGTATTGAGTATATTGAATTGTTTATGACTAGATTTGAGAATTTCAGACACGAATTCGCAAGGCAAAGGTTTATTGGATTCTTGAAATTGGTTGCAAAGCGAGGTAAGTGTCGTGGTTAACCTTGACTTGAGGGAATAGAACCCTTGAATGATTTGTTATATGAAATTCATGTGAACGACGTATAGGTGAGGTGACGAGTGTCTATACGTCGTCAAATTAATTGTTTGCATAATTATTTAAAATTATAAATTGTTTAAAGACATGAATTAATTATTATATTAATTGTTTCTCTCATATTCCATGCTCAATATTATGCCTTGAATTCCTGCAATAATTGTTACATGCTTATTTGATTTATGTGTCTTAATTGCTACTTGACATTTAGCATATTAAATATTAAACTGTCTATTTTCTCCCTGATTTCCATAATTAATTGCTACTTGTCATTATTTGTTTCATAAGTAAATTATAATTATTGTATGCCTTGATGCTTAATAGTTTCTCATTGAACGTGGTATTTATTGGAGTATTTTTATTACATTTAAGAGTTGTTAAATATATTGGGGGATCGGGTTGCGCGCCGCGACAGACTCGGGTTGCGCCTGCAACAGATTCGGGTTACGCGCAGCAACAGACCCGGGTTGCGCGCCACAACAGATTTATTTAAAGTTTATATTGGGGGATCGGGTTGCGCGCCGCAACAGATTTATTTAAAAGTTTATATTAGGGGATCGAGTTGCATGTCGCAATAAATTTATTCTAAGTTTATATTGGGGGATCGGGTCACACGCCGTAATGGAAATAAGTTGAGGGATTGTGACTGCTGAATTGACTTTAATTATTGATATTATTTGCCGGTCTTACTACTATTCCCGTTATTATTATTATTATTATTATTATTATTATTATTATTATTATTATTATTATTATTATTATTATTATTGTGTACAGGTTAATGTAAGCGACCTGCCTTAGCCTTGTCACTACTTCGTCGAGGTTAAGCTCGGCACTTACCAGTACATGAGGTCGGTTGTACTAATACAACACTCTGCACTTCTTGTGCAGATTTCAAAGTTGGTCCCAGCGGCGTACTGTAGATTTGCTCGGATACAACTACCAGTGGAGACTTGAGGTATAATTGCACGGCGTTCACAGTTCTGAAGTCCCCTTCTATCTTATCTCAGCTGCGTATTATATTTTAAACAATGTGAATTTTATTCAGACCTTTATTTGTATTATTCTAGAATCTCGTGCACTTGTGACTCCAGTTTTGGGGTGGTATTTAGATATCGCGATTATTATGGATTATTCACTTTATTTCAGACTTTATTTTCGCATTGTTTCCTTGTTATTAAATAAATTTAAAATTTTGTTAAAATGTCTAGTTATATTCTAACATTGGCTTGCCTAACAAGTGAAATGTTAGGCGCCATCACGGTCCCGAATGTAAAAATTTCGGGTCTTGACAGATAGAATTAGGAACAAAGTCATTACAGACAAGGTGAGAGTGGCCCCCGTGGAAGATAAGATGCGAGAGGCGAGACTTCGATGGTTCGTGCATGTTAAAAGGAGAAGCATAAATGCCCCAGTCAGGAGGTGTGAGAGGTTGACCTTGGGGGGTAAGAGGAAGGGTAGAGATAGGCCAAATAAGTCTTCGGGAGAGGTGATCAGGCGGGACATGGCGCAACTTGAGCTTACCAAGGACATGACTCTTGATAGGAGAGCGTGTAGGTTGAGTATTAGGGTAGAAGGTTAGTAGGACGTCGAGTATTTCGCTTTGTCTTCCTTTGTTCAGTAGTATTAGTGTTAGTATCGTATTATTTTATCCTTAGATGGCTATTACTACATATCTTGTATTGTTATTACTTGTTATTAGTGCTTCTTTTATCTTTTATTTTGCTATCTTAGTTTCAGTTTTCTAAATATCTTGTACTGTTATTACTTGCTATCAGTGCTTCTTTTATCTTTTCTTTAGCTAAGGGTCTATCGGAAATAACCTCTCTGCCCGTCCAGGATAGGGGTAAGGCTACGCATATTCTAACCTCCTCAGATCTCACTTGTGAAAATACACTGGGTCATTATTGTTGTTGGTAGTGTTGTTATGTATCTTTTGTCGCTTAAAAAATCTGAAAGTTATTTCACTTTATTTGTTGAACTTGTAAGTCAAGAAAAATACTTGTTTTATTGTATAATCATCTAGTATTCACTTAGTGGTAGATTAGTTTAGATTCTTGCAATATAAGGCTCATTAAAGGAAAAAATGTTCCTTACCTTTGCATGGAGGGATCATATCCATTGAATCGAGGAGTAAGTCAAGAAAGACCTACAAACAGGTTAAGAGGCAAATTACTTGGTAAGAACGATCGCTTCCACCTTGCAATTGAAATGTACGATTCTTGTATTCTTCTTCACTTCACTCCTCTCCTTTCTCTATTTTGTAATTGAAAATTTTAAGAGAAAAGTAGATCCTAAACTAAAGAAGGATAAGTAGTCAATTCCTGCTCGAATATTCCTGTGTTATATATCAATCCCAATTTATAATTAAATAAGTTATCTCAGTTTTTGGCTAAAGGAAAAATAAAAAGAAAAAGAACACTCAGTCTGGGTGAAAAAAAAGGGAAAAAAGTCGCGTCAGTCTGGGCTAACATTTAAACTTTAACCTACATTTGTTTTAACCTTTCCTCTTCCCGTTATATTCATGATCCCACCTATCAGAAAATGTCAATCCAATTTTTGCAGTCAAAGGAGAGGACACAAAATTTGAACCCTATATGAGAGTGGAGTAACACATGGCAGAAAAGGGAAAATAGCAAAGTATTTCTTGATTTCTCCGCACCCCCCTTTTCACACAGTCCTCTTCAGCTTCATCACTCATACTTCTTCATTTTCCTCTCTCTCAGATGAAGTAAAAACCAACATAAATGACTCTGCTTCTACAGTCTTGACATTGGTATGTAAAATACCCCCTTTTCTTTATCTTTATTTTCTTACATGTTAACTTTACCAAGTTGTAATCTTTTTAGCTTTTGTGTTATTATTTACATGCATTTGCTTATGATTTTACTCTGTTTGTGCTTTGATTCTGTTGACTTTAGGTCATGAAGTATTCTGCTTGTGCTCCTTTATCTGCTTTCATTTTCAGACTGTAGAATATTCAGAAAGAAATGGGTCTCTTTTTTAAGCAAAAATAAAAATAAAGAGAGGAGCTTTTAGTTTTTTCTTTTGCCTTTCGTACATTTTCACGAGGAGATTACTTACACAGACATTTTTTTTTTTTTCAGAATTTATAAAATTATTGACTATCAAAACCCTTTTTTGTTCCTTTTTCTTTTTCCCGTTTCTTTTATTTTTACCCTTCTTATTTCTATATTTTTTCATGAAGAATGAGCTCTAAGTTGCAGTGAGCGGAGGAGCAAGACAAGCTTCTTATTTGGTTTGAAAGTGACT
>AWOL01S0026666.1:36999-71199 GCA_000715115.1 Nicotiana otophora | reverse complement strand
AAATACAGTAATATTGGCGGGACTAACAACGAGTACTCCTTTATCTTTAACGAGAGTTCTCACAGTTTCGAGCTCTTACTTTGCTAGAATGCTTTATCTCTTAATGCAGAACTTTCTGGCGTGATCCGAATTTAGATGCATTCCAACACGGATATCAGATATTAGATGAAAAATAAAAATAAGCATTTGTGATGACTACCTAGGTTTCATTAAATTCGTTCGTTGCATTGCGTTCCCCACTTTTTATATATCTTACATTCCGGATCACTATAGCTGAAGTAAGTTTCGTTTTGTTACAATGACATTGTGTAAAGTGAATTTTGTTTTAGTACAATGACATTGTGTTCCTTAACTATTCTGCCGACTGCCGGTGTAAATGATTTTCTTCCGTTAAAAGATTGATTATGAAGTTAATTAGAAGATATTCGTACCCAGGTTCTACTTTGGAGAGCCTTACGCTTGGTCCCGCTTATGAGATAAAAACAATATGTTCTCAGAAGAAAGATAAGAATATCAATTTCATTAATGTTGAAATCGATATGTTCTTAAGAGAAAGATTAAGATATCAACTTCGTCGATATTAAAAAGTAATTAATCTCGTTAAAACGATAGATTATTTTATGGAAAATTCCATTCTGAGTAAGTTGATACGATAGAGAATTCTGATTAAATTAGGAACTTAAGTGGCCAGACCAAGCACGGCGAATTAACAACAATGGACATAGTATATCACGTTACTATATTCAGAGGGAAATAAAGAGGAAAACATTGCATGAACAAGGTCTTCCTTTTTTCCCCTTTTTGTTTAATGTTTTGTAGAATATGCATTGAACAAAGTTCATTGCATAGGAAACTTCTAAATGGCCTTCCGTCCCAGCATGTGCAGCATTTAAGCACTTGTCTTCCCTTGTTAGGACTTCTCTAGCTAGAATCTAGCTTCAATAAAGATTAACTGAAACCCTTGTCTTATGGATCACATTTAATTAAGGTCAGAATAGATATCATACTATAATCTTATTTAATTATGTAATCAAAATAATATTAAAGACTACACTCGTTCGAGCCCCTCGTACGTATATCTTTTTTAATAATTGTTGTGTATCCTGATCAATTTATGTGCACCCCGGTTAACCTATCAAGAAGTATCTGTTACCAGTTCTGGTACGTACATACCGACTAGTTCTGCCCCTATAAAATCATCCCTCTCACTTCTCTTTTACACACACACAATATTAGCAACAATGGCAAAGGCCCTTGTTCTTTTTCAGCTTTCAGTTTTATTACTTAGCTCATTCACAGTAGTTCTTAGCCAGGAGGAAGGCATTGGGGGTTGGTTTATAGACAAACATCATGGCCACTTTCCACCAGCTGAAGCCCCTAAAGCTCACAAAGGCTACCACCACCCCAAATATTCCCCAGCCCCTTCACCATCTTATACTCCTTCAAAACCACCAACTAAGCCTCCCACTTACAGTCCATCAAAACCACCAACTAAGCCTCCCACTTATAGTCCATCAAAACCACCAGCTAAGCCACCAGTTAAACCACCAACACCATCACCTAATTATCCTGCTCCTATTACTAGGAAACCTGTAGCTGTACGTGGCCTTGTTTATTGCAAACCGTGCAAGTTTAGAGGGGTTAAAACTCTAAACCAAGCTTCCCCACTCCTGGGTTTGTTCAATATCCTTCTTTTTTAGTGCTTCATTTTATTTTGGTTAACATTTTAAGCAATCCATGAACATATCATCTGACTTGCTCATATTACAGGAGTATTATATATATATTACTTATGTCATTTTACTTTGCGGTTTACGAAGGAGCTCATAATATGCCCTATTCAATGTCGCAAAAGATATTTGGCGAGATTTTATACTATAGGAAAGGCTAATAATGCATTCCGACGGAGAAGGCATTTTGCCAAAAAGAGTAGTCATTTTTCGATTTTCAAAACTCTACCACATCAAACTTTAACTTAATGCATATGTTTCTAACGATTTCTTAGTATTTTGAGCTGAATTTTTTTTGTCTTTTGATTTGAGAGTATTGATGTTGGTATAGCTATTAATATAGTCATATAGAATGTACTAATACATATCTTATGTGCACACTGAACAGTAGTTATTTACCCTCGAAATTATAGATTTAAATATATACCATGACACATTGACACTGTAAGTAATTTCTACACACCATCAATCTGTTGTAGTAGGCTGCCCCCTTATGGACACTTATAATTATGGGTGATTATATATAGTTATGTTTTAGGTGACATGATGATAACATTTTCATTTACGTTATAACATTCCGATAACTTTGCCACCTTAAGGGATATATATTGATAGGTTGGATATGATGGCTTTGCAGGAGCGGTAGTGAAGCTAGTGTGCAACAACACAAAGAAGACATTAGTGGAACAGGGTAAGACAGACAAGAATGGTTTCTTCTGGATCATGCCCAAACTCTTGTCCTCAGGAGCTTACCACAAATGCAAGGTGTTCTTGGTCTCATCAAACAATACTTATTGCGATGTCCCAACAGATTACAATGGTGGAAAATCTGGTGCTTTGTTGAAATACACCCCACTTCCTAAGCCACCAGCAGCTAGCTCTCTCCCTGTTAAACCCCCCACATATGATGTCTTCACTGTTGGGCCTTTTGGTTTCGAACCCTCAAAGAAGGTGCCTTGCAAAAAGTAACTTGGGAAATTAGAAAGATAGGAAGGAAAATATGTCGAAGGAGTTAAGTGTTGAAGAAAGACGAATTTGTACCTGTTTCTTCTGTTCTTGTTATTTCATTAATAAATGAAGCAAAAGTAAAGAACTTAGTTTTCTTGTTTTCCTATTTCGTTTCTCTCTATCAAAACACAAACAAGTACAAGGGATTTATAAAGTTTTTCTTCTATGTTTGTGCCATTTTCTTTAACTTCGTCCTAACACAATGTTATGGCCTTGCGGACTCGTTTCAGCCACATGCACCTAACACACTTTATGGATTGCTATATATGTGACCATGATATAGGTTGTTTGGATATAACATTGGGTTGAAGTTGAAAAAAAACTATATTTAAGGTTGAAGTGAAAAAGAACATTTGGAATTTGAAGTTATCTTGGAAAATCAAGTTTATAAAATTTAACAAAAACAGTTGTTTAGTGAAATCTGTTATTTTACTTGAAATATTCTTTAAACAAATATTTTACTACTTCAAAAAAATCCAAAATCTAAATTCAGTATTTACAAATATTGATGGCAAATCAGGTACTATCTATAAATATTGAAATAATATTTAATGTTCAAACGGCACTAACTTCAATATTCTAGGATCCCATGACTCCATTAGAGCGGCTCGATTGACAAGGTCCTACTCTCTCCATTTTCAGAAGTACGAAGGGACTCGTACTTACAAGGGTCAAACCTTTTAGGGCCCGTTTATCCATACAATTTTTTTTTTCACTTTTTTCCGAATTGTTTTTATTTTATTTTTTTCCGAAATCAGTGTTTGACCATAATTTTTTTGATTTTCGCTTGAAAATGAATTTCGAAATTTTACGAAAATTTAAAAAACTTCAAAAAGTTTTTTTCAAAATTTTCATTTCAGATCACTCACAAAAATTTGAAAACAGTCCAAAAATGTATTCATATCCAAACACAACTCTAATTTTCAAATATCATTTTTATTTTTAAAACAAAATCACATTTTTCGGAATCTTACAATTTTTATGTCCAAACGCCCCCTTAATCTTTGTTCTCTATTTTGACATCAACTTCTTAGTATATTAAAAATAAATTTACAAAATTAAGAACTATATAAAGAATATAATAAATTATATACTTTTATAACTAAAAATATTTTAAGATATACGAAAGCTTTGTGATAAAATAAAAAGCTGTTTGGTAAAATTAAAAAAAAAGAAGGAAAAGCTTATGGACTTGCAAACTAGGTAGTGTCATGTAAAGTGCACAAAGAGAGTTTGATTTTGAGATAAGCCGCTTTTGTTGTGCCTTTGCTAAAAAGTTACTAATTCTTCAAACAGAAAAAAAATTCAATCAAAATTAGTATAAAGAAGTTGATTGAGAACTATGAGGTTTAGGCTCAAATTTTAGTGGAGATAAAAATAATAAGTGATTTCTTCTGCAAGTTTTAACTTATACTAATAAGAGGTAACAAGTATACCCTGAAATTAATTGAGATGCTTGCAAGCTAACTTAATCAGAGGCAACCTAGGGGGAGTTGGAGCAATGCCTTCCAAGTGCAGTATATCTGATGGGTCGGAAATTGTCATGACCCAAAATTCCAACCTGTCGTGATGACGCCTATATCGATACTAGGCAAGCCGATAATATCCATAATCCACAATTTCTTTCAAGTTTGGAAATATAATAATTAAATACAATACGAAATCCCACAAATATTGATACAATCACTCCCCAAAACCCGGTGTCACTGAGTATATGAGCATCTAATATGAATACAACTCTGGAAAAGTACGGTCTACAATAGTCTAAGACCAAAATACAGTAATACAGAGATAGGGAAGGAGAGACAACATCTGCGAAACACGGCAGCTACCTCTGAATCTCCGAAAAATCAGCTGTACGGAAGAATCAACATTCGCTATGTCCGCAAATACCTGGATCTACACATGAAGTGCAGGGTGTAGTATGAGTACAACCAACTCAGCAAGTAACAATAATTGCTAAGGAACTAAAGATAATGACGAGCTACACAATTATAGTTCATTTCAGTAATTCCAGCAAAGAATATACATGCTTTCAAATCCTCACAGTTTAAGTCAAATCAATTTTATACAATTCAAGTTCATATAATCCGGATATAGAATCTTTCAGAAATTTCACCACAATAAGAGATAGCAACTAGGTGCATCAACCACTGAAAAACAAGTACAGCCTCTCAGGACAACAATTACTCATTGGGCTCCCAACCCTCAGCACTCACACTCAATGGGTACCCGTGCTCACTGGGGGTGTACAAACTCCGGAGGGGCTCCTACAGCCCAAGCGTTATAATTTGCACGGATAACTTACGTGCCATAATATAAATATTTAGATCCACACGGCCAACTCATGTGCCGCACGGCCAACTCACGTACTATAGTATAATATAAGGATCTGCACAGCCAACTCACGTGCTATAGTATAATATAAGGATCTTCACGGCCAACTCACGTGCTATAGTATAATATCTCACAATCAGGCCATCAGCCTCACTCAGTCATAAATCTCTCCAGTCTCTCGGGCTCTCAATAATCATGAAATCAACCCTAACAACAATGATATGATGTATCAATAATAATAACAGAGATTGAGATAAAATGTGCAAGTAAAAACTGAGACTGAGTACATATAGTATTTAGCAGGCAATTCAACAAGTACGCGACCTCTATGGGTCCCAACAGTACTATCACATAGCCCAAACATGATTTCTAACATGATTTACAGTCAAATTTTATCAACACATAGAGAGCATATAGCTAACAACAAAGTTTTCAACTTTACAGTTTTCCCGGGACTGACCAAGTCACAATCCCCTCGGTGCACGCCCACACGCCCGTCACCTAACATGTGCGTCACCTCCAAAATAATCATATGATACCAAAATCCAGGGTTTCATACCCTGAGGACCAGATTTATAACGGTTACTTACCTCAACCCGTGTAATTCTTTATTCCGCTATGCCCTTGCCACGAGAATTGGTCTCTGAAAGCATTCGTATCTCTTTGAAGCCCTAGCAAGATCCTTGTGAAATCTTCAAACCTTGCACAAAAATTGATGGATAAATGACTAAGTCTTCAGTTTCTCTCTCTAAAATGCTCTCACCTCTCTCTAAAATATCAGATTTTGGCTAAAAAATGAGCTTCAAGGGCTATAAATCGAAGTTGGGTCGGGTCAAAATTTAGAAAGAATGGGAGCTCTGACACAGCTATGCGATCGCATAACAGGTATGCGGTTCCCATACCGGCCACATAATTTGGCCTCAAAAGTTGGGCGTTACTGACCCGGTCTGCGGTCATTATGCGGCCCGCATACTTGTTCTGTGGTCGCATAATGCACCGCAAAATAGGTCTGCGGTCACATAGTGCACTGCAGATGTTTCTCAAATCTTGCCCCTCTCCTGCTCCACTTTGCGACCATTATGCGGTCCGCAGAGTGATTCTGCGACCGCATAGTGGTCGCAGAAATGACCCTTTTTTCGACAAAATTTTCCTTACACATCGGTGCATTGTTCAACCCAAAAGGTTCGAGTCGCGGCTCGCTTCTACCTCAGCAGCACCAAACCTTAATTTCCTTAGCAAAATTTCTCCGGGGCCGTTACACATTAGTCAACATCCGATCAACATTTTCAGTTTAAATTCTAAACTTTGGAACTAAGTGCTCCAAATCATTCCAAAACCTCATCGGACCCAAATCAATTACCCCGACAAGCGAAATAACAACTGAAATTCACAATTTGAGCAGTAAGTCGGGGAACGAGATTGCAATATATAAAATGACCGGTCGGGTCGTTACAGAAATCAGCCGAAGATCCTTTCCATCTCAAGTTGTCTCATTTCATTTGGGTATAATCTTTTTTTTTTCTTCTTCTTTCATTTGGATATAATTATTGAGAAAACCTTGATGTTATATATACTTATATTGCGTGCAAATGAGGGTCCAAAAGTGTAGATGAAATTTTCGACATATTTGTAAGTACGTTTTTAAATGAGTGTGGGTGCCATTGTACGTTTTAGATGATAAATGAATGTGGACGTGCTAAAAATAAAACGAAAGACAATTAATTGGACAAAGCACTGTAACAATGTCCGGCAAATGCTTTTCACAATTTAATTGCTTAAATCTGTTAATATCCCTAAAATTTCTAAACAATGTATGCTGATCATATATCTTTTAATTACATAACCAAAGTGAACACGTGAGTTTTTCTTCAACTAACTGTTGAACAACAAAGCAATAGAACATGTGAACACATAAGCTACAAAGAAGGTGTGTTAATTGTTCGCCTCTTAACTTGGCTCTTGATCTTTTCATATATTATGGTGTTATAGGCTAAAAATTGTTTACTCTACTGAAATCCCACAAATGAAACTCTATTTAATTTGGGCAAAACCATTAACTCGTTGGGCCCATTATCCATCTAAACTTTCACAATGTCCTTTTTTCATGCTCTTATAAATTCGTTCCGCTTTACATTATTTTACGTACACACATTTGATTTCAGTTAACAAGTATGGCTACTATATCATTTTAAGGTTACACCTAAACATCCACGTCCCCAATATTCCTCCACCTAAGGGAAAATAGTGAAAGGAGTTAAGTGCGACAGAAAGAAAAATTTGTACCTATTACTAGTGCCCTTGTTATTTTTCATTAATAAATGAAATAGAGGAAATAATGCAGTTTTTTTGTTTTCTAATTGCGCCTCCTCTCAATTAAAACGGTTAAACCCAACAAGTGAAAGGGATTTAGAAAGTTTTACTTCTATGTTTGCGTTGGAAAAATATAAATGATAAATAAATAAAATAAAAATAGGCCGTGCTTAATACTGAATGTTTTTGAGTTTTCAACTACATCTTTGAGATGAACTACTAATTCTTAGAATAGTTACTAATCAATTCCAAAAAATAACATGGCATACTAGATTTATTGGTTCTGAATGAATTTTTTTGTCTCATGTTTGCTAAAGTGCTGTGTTAATAAAATGCATTTGGTTCACGGATCGATTGATATATCTATATTCATTGTTGTACTAATTAATGAGAACTATTAAATTATTTTTACATAATCAAAAGGAAAGAGATAGTTCACACTTGAGTCGAAACTATGTATGTCACTTACATTACATATCTATTTATATATTATCTGTGAATAGACATAAATTTTTATCTAAAATAATCTAAGCCAATAAGGAGGGAAGAAATATAACCTTAGTCTAGTCACGTTATGTGTAACTCTTTAACCTTCATACTTTCTCACTAGACACTACAAGAAAGTGAGGATACAGTGATATTTGAAATAAGTATAGAAAAACATGAAATTCTTGTCATTTTTGAACAAATATCATAAAAATTACGACATTTGATACAAAATGTCACAAAAACAATGACATTTGATACTAAGTGTCATCAAAATATGATATTTGATACAAATATCGTAATAACGACATTAATGAAGAAATATCGTCAAAATTTTGACATTTGATACAAAATGTCATAAAAACAATGACACTTGATACTAAATGTTGTAACAAAAATGACATTTGATACAAAAGATTGTAAAAATAACAACATTCATGAAGAAATGTCGAAAAACAACAACAATTATGAAGAAATATCGTAAAAACTATGACATTTGATACTAAATATTGTAAAAAATAACATTTGATATAAGATGTCAGTAAAACAACGACAATTGATACAAATAGAAAAAGCAACAATGATATTAGATACAAAATATAGTAAGAACATGATGTTTGAACAAAATATCGTACTCAAAAAGAAAAATGAGTTTTACTTTAAATGTCATATTATCAGTCGATAATTACGAACATGTACATCTAATGTTGAAATTTTTTGTATTTTTTAATTGTTAAATAATTCTTTGTCTAGAATCAAAACATCATTACTTATATTATTATATTTTATATTGTGATATTTATCCTCCGGATAGACGAGTTATGCGATTGTCGATTAATGTCTTAAAAATCTTTCTCGGACTCGTCCAAGACTCACTCTTGGATGAGGCACTTGTTGCGAGGGCTCATGTGTGAGGCTTAGTTTTGTGAGGCATATACCCCAAATGTCTAATTGTGCATCCTGAACACGCCTATTCTCAGCGTTCGGGAGTTACTACGTAAATCATATGTTAAATTTTCTAATTAGTAATTGACCCTCAAAATAATTTAACAAATGAATGATACAAATTCTGTTCATATATATAAATATAAAAATTGAGATTAACTAAAATATCAAGTCATAGTATTGCATATTTACTATTTGAGTGAGAACATCGTGAAAGTGAATATCATTTGAATATTTCTTCTGAAAATGATAGTCGAAATTTATGTCTTTACTCGCTATTGCTCTTTATTTCTTAGCTTTATATCTCCCAAAATTATGAAACTTTTATTCTTTTACTACAATTGTATTTAATTATGAAGGAGTCTAGTACTTATAAAGTTTATTGATTATTTACTTTTTGAGAGGTAATTTAATGTGTAGTTTGTTAATATTTTTTCAAAAAGTTTAATATTTTAATTGTTTGAAAGTTCAGTCATTATAGTTGATTTGTATCTCATAATAAATTTAACACTATTGTATTATTGATACTTATAAAAATATTCTAGATATTTTATTTTTCTGTGAGTTTCTTTAATCTTTTTTAATTTTTTTAAATTTTTAATGTACTTTCTATATTATTTATTATGTTATTTTTTTAATTTAAATATTCCCCTATTAAGTAAAAATGCTAATCCTTTTAAAATAATGTTACCGATTTAAAACATTTTGACTAAAATTTCAATGTTCCATAAAAAATATTATTGCTACTACTTACTAGTTGTTGAATTTAAAGATAAATAAAATTAAACTATATGCAGGACCGAGGAAACCTATATTTATAATTAACCACAATTGCCAGCTAAAGGTCCAAAGATTAGCCGTTTCCTAGGGCTCCTTTGTTAGAAACACCTCAAGACCCTAAGATGTTGAGATTTCTAAAACCGGCTCAATCCAAGTCAAATTTGATCTTTGTCTCTGAATATATTGTCCCACTACAAATTAGTGTTCCAAAAAAAATTGTATAAAGTGTATATGTGATTTAGAGGGAAAAGATTTTGGCGGCAAGACTTTTGGCTTTCCTCCTCCAAATTCTAAAAAATACAGTTTTCTTTATTAGTTATAATTCTTCAAAAGACCTAATTTTTGCCTTCCACTATGCTATCGCAGTTACTGATAGAAACTTAGGATCCATCAAACTGTATAGAGAACCGGGTTATCTATTAGTTCCCACAGAACACACACAAAGAGATAAGTACAGCTCCCAGCTCACGAGATTAAAAGAACACACACAATGACACAGAAGAGTTTTATGTGAAAAACTCACAGCTCACGAGATTAAAAACTACGACCTACACTCGTAGGATTTCAACTTCACTAACCGGGCAAGTTCAGATTACAACCTATTGTAACCTAGGAATTTAAACCTTAATCCCTCACTCAAATGTAATAACTCTATTACAAAGCTCCCAACTCGACTAGATCTAGTCAAGACACAAACACGATGTTAATGATTTTACATAAGGTTTCCTACACAATGCTTCTAGCTAAGCTAAGTAGGGATTACAGGTAAATCACTTTAACAAAGGTACAACATAAGTAGGGACATGTAATAACTCAATTCAGGAAACTAGTCCTTTATTATGATATTTCTCTGTTCTTGAAGCCCTGAATGTCACTTGCAAGTTAGCAACACACTTGAGAGAAAGCTTGATGGATTCTAGAATGTGCAAGTATGTTGTTTTCCCTTTGCTTCATGTTAATATTACACAAGTGACATCACTTGAATGATGCAAGCATATTTGGTACAAGGGCATTCCCCATAAAGTGATTGCTGCATTATTTGTACTATTACGTGTGTACAGAGGAATAATTGCAGCGACTTTACAGATGTGGGGAGTTAACTGGTATAGTCAGCAAGGGAACTAATATCCATCCATTCCCTCTGTTGTTTCTTTGAATCTGAGTGTTGGAACATGTCCCAGATTTGAGAATTGTTGATCTTGAGCATGTTGAGGATGTAATAGAGGTTCCCTATGTGTTTCTTATCATTAAGTTTGTTTGATCATCAGAACATAACATGACACATAACCTATCAAATTCCCCTTTTTTGATGATGACAAACTTGTAATTGAAGTTCCCCCTGAGAACCAGAGTACCATAAATATTTCCTATCCCCCTGAACCTATTCCCCTTCAATTAATTTTCCCCTTTTTGGCATCATAAAAAGACGAGGCACAAGTAATAAGCTAAAAGAGCATAAGAGTATAGCATGCAAGGCAAAAGGAAGGGATTCTCCTAGTTACATAACCATTCACAAAATAAAACAACTAAAAAAGTACCAGCCACTAAACACATCAAAATAAAGGGACCAAAACATAGGACAGANGTTCCACCACAAAGTGTACAAGAATATCAACAATAACAATGAATGTAAAATTATCAACAAGAAAGATATCTTAACAATTATCAACTTCGCTTCAAAATGATACGGTCTACACAACTTCAACACCAACAACTCAACAATGAGAAAGATAACGTGTAACTACGAACTAAATAACAATAACTCACAATGGAAGGAATAACATGACTTTAAATAAGATAATAACAATGAAATATTCAAATAAAGAAAACTAACAATGAAAGAGATAACACGTAAAATGATTTCAAGTAATGAAAATCAATAATGAAAGAGATGACATGCATCAATTAAAGGGCAACAAGTTCAACTAAAGCATGAAACACCGATTGGGATGTCTCCATATCAATTGGTGTTTGGGAAGAAGGGGGGGGGGGGGGGCATAGATGAATAGGCAAGGGTTCTAAGGAGAATATCCATTCGAGCATTTGCTGACACTTGATCATTAAGCAACCTCTCCTTCATGTTCTCGTCCTGTTTCCTGAATTCAGCATTTTCCTTGGTCAGACAGGCAACCTCTGTGCCTTGTGAACTGCTGGAACCAGGTGCCTCCTAGGCCTGACTAAGTTGTCCCTCAAGAATGACATTCCGTGCCTTCAACTTCCTTATCTCTTCATTGTAATGTTTTGAGCTTCAATCAGTTGAGAGATAGTGGAATTGCTATTAACCCCTCCTTTCTTATCGATACACTCACACTCTTCTAAGGTGGTCTTGGAAAAGGTCTCCTTGCGAGTACCCACTGCAGCCTTTCCCAAAGGGACTTTGAAGAACTCAAATACCTTAGTGAGTAAGAACCCGTAGGGCAACCCATAATTACAATCCTTAAAATCTGCAGTTTCTTCATGTGCTCAATCATGATACCCGACAGATTAATAGTGGAGTAGGCTTCCAGTGTTTCCATGAGGAACAGGTCTGCTCGTGACGTAATGGAATGCCTTTCTACGCATGGGAGCAAAACCTTGTTCACCATCTCGAACAATAATTGGTACACTGGTAGGAGGGCCTTCTTGTGACCCGTTCCCCCTGCTGTACTGTATCATCCTTCAAAATGACATTTCTAAAGTTTGAAGAGTAAGTCCCTTCAATGGATGATATGCCACCAATAGGAACTCCCAGAATTATTCCCGGCACAACCTCATCCATCACAAAATCAACACCATTCACCTTCATGCATATGTTGTCATCTTCTACAGTGAACATATCAGCATAGAAACTTCACACTTCTGCCTCATATACCTTAGGGCTCTTAGTAGTGAACAAATATGCCCACTGTTGAAATTTACAAATATCAACTAGTTGGCACATCTCTGCCATGTCAAGAATATCAGGGGCAAATGTTCTGCCTCACAGCACTTCTGGTGTCTCAGGTTTTCTCTTCCTTCTCCTTGGCTACACCTACCTTGGTTTTCTTGGAGGAACCGAGTTCCTCATTGACACTATCCTTTCTTTTCATAGATTTTCTCACACTCTTCCCTTTCTTTGTAGATTTATCAGACAATTTCTCAGGCACCTTGTCACCAGACTTTTCAGAAACTTTCTCACCAGACTCCTCAACTACCTTCTACCCAAACTTTTCTACTTTAACATTGATAGCCTCCATCATGCTCACAGATTATTCTCTCCTAGGTTTTGGAAATTTAGGTTTCTTCAAGGAATTATGAGTTAAGGAACCAGGTTCCTCAGTCACCTCGTTATCAATATCAACAATAAGTGCTAGAGGCACTTCCTCTTCATTCACCAGCTTTTCCACTTTCACTAACCTTCTCCTTTTCTTTTCTTCTTTGCTTTTCTTCAGCACAGACTCAAGAGCCTCCCTCTTTTGCAACCTAGTAGTGGGTCTTTTAAGAGTAGGTGCACTGGGAACTCCTTTCTTACTTCGAGCAGCAATAAAACTTGTTGCATGCATATCATCATAGTCTTCCTCACTATTTTTCTCTTCAGATAGAGATCTCATCTCAGGAATGACAATGTTTAGAGGCTTAGGATCGAAGTGAGAAGAGGGCGCATGATCAGTACTGACCTAGGGCTCTTTTATAGAGCAGGGAGTTTCATCTCAAGTAGGAGTAGAGGGCTCCTCTTGAGCAGAGGGAACATGTCCCTCATGAGTTTTCCCAATAGTACTATTAGATGTTGTATTTTCAAAAGGCACCAATTCCCTACTCTCTTCCGGATAGCCTTCACCTTCCCCCTGACACCCAACAGTCTCATTAACCTCCTCACAACCACCGACCACGACTCCCTCAGTAGCTATTAACAATATATTTTCTATGGCTTCTTGTTCATTTAACCCCAAAGTAGACTCAGGAGAGACATTACCTGTAGGGTTGGCAACATTTAAATCAAGGCTTGGTGCTGATTCTTTACAATCACGAACCACACTCTGTTGGGCCTCAGTGCTCTCTTCTACTTGCAGACTGGAGACTTCTTGAGTTTCTTCTCCCTCCACTGTGTCGCCTTCAGCCATTGTTTTTGGTGAGGCAGAAGGAGAGGTTACAACCACAAACCTCTTTGGGTTTGAAGTTTTGGTTGAGAATCTTGTGTGGGGTTTGGACTTGATGGCATGGGGGACTTAGACTCTGTCGCCTGTGCTTCCTGAGATGAAGACACAGTGGGGATGACACCTGGAACATTTTAGGCTTCTAGATTCTGAGACATAGTGGGGATTTATAGTAAGAACTTAAAGAAAATGAGTATTTGGTTGTTGAGAGAAAAAGGGAGATTTTGGCTTTTGATGTGAACGATAATGATAGAGACAACTTTTGAGTTTATTTAAAGAGGGTGAGGGACCAGTTAGGAATGCGTATTAATTTTTTGGGTAGACAGGTCGATTAGTAATGGGTACGACTCTTGTATTCTAAAGAAGGAAAAAAAGAGAAATTGACATTTTTGAGAAATTGATATCTGCAATTTGGTCTACTGTGCTACAAAACTTCATGCAGATAAGCCCTTTTTCAATATTGTCTTTGAGAAAATGATGTCGCACATCAATGTGCTTCGTTCTCTTATGCTGGACTGGATTATTTGCCATGTTGAGAGCACTAGTGTTATCACATAGTAATGGAATGTAGTGAGAAAATACACCAAAGTACTCCAACTGCTGCTTGATTCAAATCAATTGAGCACAGCAAGAAGCAGCTGCCACATATTCAGCTTCTGCAGTTGAAAGAGCCATTGAGTTTTGTTTCCTCGTACCCTATGAAATTAGACATGATCCCAGAAAATATTCCATGCTAGAGGTGCTTTTTCTATCCACTAGATAACCAGCATAATCATCGCCAGCATACCTAATCAAGTCAAAATTATCTCCTGAAGGGTAGTAGAGAACCAGGTCATGTGTTCCTTTGAGATATCTTAGAATTCTCTTGGCAGCCTTCAGATGAGATTCCTTTGGATTGGATTGAAACCTAGAACATAATCCTACGCTGAATACAATATCTGGTATGCTTATTGTGAGATACACGAGTGACCCAATGATACCTCTATACATGGTCTAGTTCACAGGAGAACTAGGTTCATCCATGTCCAAACGAGTGGCAGTGACAATATGAGTATCAATGATTTTTGAACTTTCTATCTCAAATCTCTTTAGAAGCTCTTTGATGTACTTTTGTTGACTTATCATTGTCCCCTTAGGAGTATGCTTAACTTGCAGACCTAAGAAGAAATTCAATTCCCCTATCATGCTCATTTCAAACTTGCTCCCCATGAGCTTTGCAAACTCTTCACACAGAGAATCATTTGTTGTACTAAATATGATGTCGTCAATATATAATTGCACAATGAGCAGGTTCCTCCCTCGTTTCTTCAGAAATAGGGTGTTGTCGATTTTTCATCTTGTAAAGCTATTTTCTATGAGAAATTTGGACAACCTTTCATACCAAGCACGAGGAGCCTGCTTCAGCCCATATAAAGCTTTGTCAAGTTTGAATACATGCTCAAGATACTCATGACATTCGAAGCTAGGTGGTTACTTGACAAATACTTCTTCTTTTAAATACCCATTCAGAAATGCACTTTTGACATCCATTTGGAACAGTTTGAATTCCATATGAGATGCAAAAGCAATGAGGATTCTGATGGCTTCCATTCGAGCAGCTGGAGAAAAAGTTTCATCATATTCAATCCTTTCATCTTGGTTGTAGCCTTGAACTACTAGCCTTGCCTTGTTACTTGTTGTGTTTCCAAACTCATCAAGTTTGTTTCTGAATACCCACCTGGTTCCTATAACAGTTCTGTCAGCAGGTCGAGGAACCAAGTGCCATACGTTGTTTCTCTCAAATTGATAGAGTTCATCTTGCATAGCAGTAATCCAATCAACATCTTTCAATACTTCCTTGATATATTTGTGCTCAATTTGAGAAAGAAAGTGCTATTCCGGTCCCTTCTAGGCCCCGGGAGCCTTGTTATGTACCGCTAGTATCTAGTGTGCCTCCTGTACCGGGTGCTTTTAGCGATCAATCCAGCAGACCTAGCTCGAGCCAGTCACAACAGCCACACTCTCCGAGAGCTTATTTTGAGTGTGGTAACACTCCCCATATGGTGAGGGATTGCTCCAGACTTAGGAGGGGTGCACCTCCACAGACTTCTTAGCTACTGCGTGCTCCACTAGGTCCTTAGGCTATGATTCCAGCACCAGCTACCGCCCAACCTGCTCAGCCAGCTCAAGGTGGAGGTCGGGGAGGTCGAGGTAGACCTAGAGGGGGAGGCCAGATGTTATGCTCTTTCAGCTCGTACAGAGGTAGTTGATTTCGACTCTGTCATTATAGGTATTGTTCCGGTCTGTCATAGAGATACGTCAGTCTTATTTGATCCAGACTCTGTATATTCTTATGTGTCCTCTTATTTTGCCCTGTATTTGGGCGTATCTCGGGATTCCTTGAGTTCCCCTTTTTATGTGTCTACTCTTGTGTGAGATTCTCTTATTGTGGACTGCGTGTATCGGTCGTGTTTGATTGCTCTTTATGGTTTTGAGACCAGAGCCGATTTATTATTGCTCAGTATGGTAGACTTTAATGTTATCTTGGGTATGGACTGGTTGTCACCCCATTATGCTATTCTTGATTGTCACGCTAAGACCGTGACACTGGCTATGCCAGGATTACCATGATTAGAGTGGAGAGGTACCTTAGAGTATACTCCCAGCAGCATTATTTTATTTTTTAAAGCTCAACGAATTGTTGAGAAGGGGTGTGACGCGTATCTAGCTTATGTGAGAGATGTCAGTATTGATGCCCCTACAGATGAGTCAGTCCCAATAGTGAGGGACTTTTCAGATGTGTTTCCAACTGATCTTTCGGGCATGCCGCCCGATAGAGATATTGATTTTGGCATTGATTTGCTGCCGGGCACTCCGCCTATCTCTATTCTTCCATACCGTATGGATCCTCCCGAGTTGAAGGAGTTGAATGAGCAGTTATAGGAGTTCCTTGATAAGGGCTTCATTCGGCCCAGTGTGTCACTTTGCGGTGCTCCTGTCTTGTTTGTGAAGAAGAGGGATGGTTCTATGCGTATGTGCATAGATTATTGCCAGCTGAACAAAGTTACAGTGAAGAGCAAGTATCCATTGCCTCGCATTGATGATTTATTTGATCAGCTACAGGATGGCATGGTATTTTCCAAGATTGATTTACGTTCCTGCTTTCATCAGTTGAAGATTCGGGAGCCAGATATCCCGAAGACTACTTTCAGGACTCGGTATGGTTACTACGAGTTACTTACGATGTCTTTTGGGCTGACCAATGCCCCAGCAACTTTTATGCACTTGATGCACGGTGTATTCCGACCCTATCTTGACTCATTCGTCATTATGTTTATTGATGACATTTTGGTGTACTCCTAGACTTGGGAGGATCATGAGCAACACCTGAGGACTGTGCTTCAGACCTTGAGAGAAAAGAAGTTATATGCAAATTGTTCAAAGTGTGAGTTTTGGCTAGACTCAATGGCCTCTTGGGTCATGTAGTATCGAGTGATAGGATCAAAGTGGATCCGAAAAAGTTGGAAGCAGTGCAGAGTTGGCCTAGACCGTCACCATCTACAGAGATCTGGAGTTTTCTTGGTTTAGCAGGGTATTACCGTCATTTTGTAGATGGATTCTCATATATTGAAGCACCTATGACTAGGCTGACCCAGAAGGGTGATTCGTTCAGGTGGACAAATGAGTGTGAGGAGAGCTTTCAGAAGCTCAAGACAACTTTGACTACAACCCCAATATTTGTATTGCCTACAGGTTCGGGGTCTTATACTGTATATTGTGATTCATCACGGATTGGCCTCGGTGCAGTGTTGATGCAAGATGGTAGGGTGATTGACTACGCATCTAGATAGTTGAAGGTGCATGAAAAGAACTATCCTGTCCACGACCTTGAGTTTGAAGCTATTGTTCATGCCTTGAAGATTTGGCAGCACTATTTGTATGGTGTCCCTTGTAATATTTAAATCGATCATCGGAGTTTGCAGCATCTGTTCAAGCAAAAGGATCTTAACTTGCGTCAGCGGAGGTGGTTGGAGCTACTTAAGGACTATGATATCACCATTTTGCACCATCCGGGGAAGGCCAATGTGGTGGCCGATGCTTTGAGTCGCTGAACAGAGAGTTTGGGGATTTTAGCATATCTACCAGTAGCAGAGAGGCCATTGGCATTGGATGTTCAGGCCTTAGCCATCCAGTTTATGAGATTGGATATTTCTGAGCTGCGCCGAGTATTGGCTTGTATGGTCTCTCGATCTTCTCTTTGTGATCGTATCAGGGAGCGTCAGCATGATAACCCCCAACTGCTTGTCCTTAAGGACACGGTCCAACACAGTGATGCTAAGGAGGTCACTATTGGGGATGATGGTGCATTGAGGATGCATGGCAGGCTATGTGTGCCTAGTGTAGATGGTTTGCGTGAGTTGATTCTCTAGGAGGCTCACAACTCACGGTACTCCATTCATTCAGGTGTCGCGAAGATGTATCAGGACTTGAGGCAACATTACCGGTGGAAGAGGATGAAAACTGACATAGTGGAGTATGTAGCTAGGTGCCTAAATTGCCAGCAGGTGAAGTATGAGCATCAACGACCAGGTGGGTTACTTCAGAAGTTAGAGATTCTAGAGTGGAAATGGGAGCGGATCACTATGGACTTCATTGTTGGACTCCCACGGACTCAGCGAAGGT
Organism: Nicotiana otophora; assembly: GCA_000715115.1. NCBI lineage: Eukaryota > Viridiplantae > Streptophyta > Magnoliopsida > Solanales > Solanaceae > Nicotiana > Nicotiana otophora. The sequence continues at coordinate 52,829 of AWOL01S0026666.1, read as the reverse complement.
TTGATGCACTTTGGGTGATTGTGGATAGGCTGACCAAGTTAGCTCATTTCCTTCTTGTGATGACTACCTATTCTTCCGAGCAGCTGGCTCGAATATATATCCGCAAGATCGTCAGGATTCATGGCATACCGGTATCTATCATCTCTGACCGGGGTACGCAATTTACATCACAGTTCTAGAGGGCCGTACAACATGAGTTGGGTACTCGAGTGGAGGTGAGCACAACATTTCACCCTCAGACGGACGGTCAGTCCGAGCGTACTATTCAGATATTAGAGGATATGCTCCGTGCGTGTGTAATAGATTTTGGAGGTTCTTGTGATCAGTTCTTGCCACTTGCGGAGATTGCCTACAACAACAGTTATCAGTCGAGCATCCATATGGCACCATATGAGGCTCTGTATAGCAGGCGGTGTCGGTCTCTAGTGGGTTGGTTCGAGCCGGGAGAAGCTAGATTATTGGGTACAGACTTGGTTCAGGATGCCCTGGATAAGATGAAGGTAATTCAGGATCGACTTCGCACAGCCCAGTCTCGACAAAAGAGTTATGCGGATCGGAAGGTTTGCGATGTTACATTCATGGCTGGAGAGTAGGTCTTGCTCCGGGTTTTGCCTATGAAGGGCATTATGAGGTTCGGGAAGAAGGGAAAGATGAGCCCCAAAAGTTCATCCTATATTCCATGTTTCTATACACCAGAAGTATCACATTGATCCGTCTCATGTGTTGGATTTCAGCTCAGTCCAGTTAGACAAGGATCTATCTTACGTTGAGGAGCCAGTGGCTATTTCAGACAGGCTGGTTCGAAAGATGAGGTCGAAGAACATTGCTTCCATGAAGGTTCAGTGGAGGGGCTAGCCGACCGAGGAGGCGACGTGGGAGATCGAGCATGATATGTGCAACCTCTATCCTCAGGTTTTCACCACTGCAGGTATGTCTCTATGCTCGTTCGAGGACGAACGATTATTTTAAGAGGGGGGAGGATATAACGACCCGGTCAGATGTTTTGAGAGTTATAGCCCCAATCCCCTATTTACTGCTTTCCCCATATCTTTCTCTGCTTATGTGACTTGCAGGGAGGTTGTTGTTGTGGTTTCGGAGTGAATTAGGACACATAGTCCATAAATGGAAGCTTAAGTATTACAATTTTGACCTTAGTCAGGACTGTGTGAAGACGACTCCGGAATGGAGTTTTGTCGGTTCCGTTAGCTCCGTCGGGTGATTTTGTACTTAGGGACATGTCCAAATTGTGTTTTGGAGGTTTGTAGATGATTTTGGCTTGAATTGGCGAACGTTAAATTTTTGGAGAATTTGACCGGTAGTGAAATTTTTGATATCGGGGTCGGATTTCGATTCCGTAGGTTGGAGTAGGTCCGTAATGTCAACTTGTGTGCAAATTTTGAGGTCGATCGGACGCGATTTGATAGGTTTCGGAATCAGTTGTAGAAGTTGGAAGTTTCAAAGTTCATTAAGTTTGAATCGGAGGGTAATTCATATTTTTAGCATTGTTTGATGTGATTTGAGGACTTGACTAAGCTCGTATGGTGTTTTAGGACTTGTTGGTATGTTTGGTTGAGGTCTCGGGGGGACTTAGGTGTATTTTGAATGCTCAACGGATCGAAAATTGGACTGGTGTAGTTTGCTGAAGTTTCAGGTTTCTGGTGTTTTCGCACCTGCGATGGGGAGACCACTGGTGCGGATTCGCATGTGTGGAAGAAGGAGCACAGATGCGGGATTTTTCAGTCCAAGATGGGTTCGCAGGTACGGAGGTAATTGCGCAGAAGCGGCCTAGCTTCTGTGGTTGGTCTGTGGGTAGGAGCGGTGAGGGTCGCTGGTGCGATTCCTTGGTCGTAGGAGCGCATCCGCAGGTGCGACACTTCTCTCACAGATGCAGACCTAGAGCACTTAATCTAAGTCTGCACCTGCGATAAAATATTCCTAGGTGCGATTATAGGCCCGCATATGCAAAATCACCGGGCAGAAAAGGCCAAGTTCGAGGGTTTTATTCCATTTTCAATTTTGGGACTTTAAAAGCTTGGATTTGGGAGATTTTCAGAGGAAGATTTTGGGTAATGATTCTTAACCCATTTATGGTTATATTCCACTAATCTATCAGTAATTTCATCTTTTAATTTCGGATTTGGTTGAAATATTTGGGAAATAAGTTGGAAGGTTTTTCAAATAAGTTTTTGAGTTTTGATTGAGATTTTGATATCGGATTTGGATAATTTTGGTTTGAATGAGCTCGTGAGTGAATGGGTGTTCATATTTTATGACTTTTATCCGATTCTGAGACGTGGGTCGGGGTCGAATGTTTGGGGCAATTTTCTAAATTCTTGCTTTAGCTTTGATTTCATTAATTAGATTAATTTCTTATAGTTTTATTTATGGTATGTAATTGATTCTGGCTAGATTTGGGCCATTAGGAGTCAGATATTCGTAGAAAGGGCATTGTTACCGATTGATTGAGCTTGGTTTGAGATAAGTGGCTTGCCTAACCTTGTGTGGAAAAAATCTCCTTAGGATTTGGTACTGTTGTGATATGTTAGCATCGAATACGTGAGGTGACGAGTACCTACATGGGCTATTTGTTGTAAACCCCGATTTATTTTACTGAGTAGTAACCTGTTTTTCCTTTAATTTGAGTTTTACGATTTAAATGAGTATTAGTCTGTTTTTCATTCTTAATTGAGCTATTCCAATATGTGTAGTTATCCTGTTTAGTCTAATATCACATGTCTACGTGCTTTAACTACTTATTTGAACTCTGTGAAACATGCCTAGTTGATTCATATTTTTCCTTGTTCTTTATCAGTATAACTGTACAAATCTTGTTGTTAACTGTTGTATTTATTGATTTGAGCTGTGTGTTTACTTTTGAGACTACGAGGCAGTTCTTCATGAGTTCTCCCTGCACATTTACTTTTGAGACTACGAGGCGGTTCCTTGGGAGTTCTCCCTGCACATTTACTTTTGAGACTATGAGGCGGTACCTAGGGAGTTCTCCCTGTATATTTAATTTGGCACTACGAGATGGTATCTCGGGAGATCCCGTGCTGTTTACCCCTGTGTGTTGTACTGTTGCCTTGTTGTGTTTCCTTTTGTTAAATTCTAATCTCTTATTATACTATATATTCTCCTGCCTTATTTATTATTTACCAGTGGGCCAGACCTGACCTCGTCACTACTCGACCGAGGTTAGGCTTGTCACTTACTGGGTACTATTGTGGTGTACTCATGCTACTCCTCTGCGCATGTTTTGTGTGCAGATCCACGTGCTTCTTATCAGCCCCGCTACTAGCTGAGAGTGCTTGCTATTGTACGGAGACTTCAAGGTACATCTTTCGCATCCGTAGACCTCGGAGTCCCCCTCTATTCCCTCCTATGTCATTTACCTTCCGTACTTCCTTTATTAGAATCTGGTGTATAGAGATTCTAGTTTCCTTCTGTAGCTTGTGACTTATGATGTTTCGGATTTTGGGAATACTGTGTATTGCTAGAATGTTGGTTATTGTACATGTCGAGCGACATTGTTACCAGTTATTTAGTTATCTGTTGCAGTTAGTTGTTAAGTTTTACTTCCATTTTTGTTACGTTTACCTAGTCGTAGAGACTAGGTACCATCACGACGTCTTACAGAGGGAGAATTGGGTCGTAATATACCGCCTCGTAGTCCCAAAAGTAAATGCACAACTGGGGGATCTATCGAGGTATCGCCTCGTAGTCTCAAAGTAAATATGCAACAGGGGGATCTCTCGAGGAACCACCTCGTAGTCCTAAAAGTAAATATGCAAGAGGGGAGATCTCCCGAGGTACCGTCTTGTAGTCCCAAAAGGAAATACACAACTCGTGACATATGGAACAACGAATTTACAACAAGGAAGCATACGGTTAAAGACTGAATACAAGATCACGGAGGCATGTTGCACAAATTTCAAGAAAAGGTTAAGACACGTAGACATGCGATGCTAAGCTAAACATGACACCTACACATGCTAAGGCAACTCAGTTAAGGAATTTAAAAGAAGACTACTTAATAAGAACCGAAATTTCCACATCTAGCCCGTGTACGTACTTCTCACCTCGCGTACACGGCGCTCACATATCACAAATTGTTACAACAGTGCCAAATCCTAAGGGGAGGTTCCTCCTCACAAGGTTATACAAGTCACTTACCTCAAATCTCGCTCAATCAATCGATAAAGATGCCTTTCCCTCGATTTTCTGAATTTGATCGGCTCGAACCAAGCCAAAACAATTTTATACTATAAAAAAACCACAAGAGAATAATTTAAATAATGAAACTATGACTTTAGCAAGAATTAAAAACTCGGCCCAAAAAGTCGACTCGGGCCCACGTCTCGGAATCGGGTAAAAGTTACAAAATACGAATACCTATTCGATATCGAGTTCACCCAAATCAAAATTACTCAAATCCAACACCAAGTCGCCACGCAAATCCACAAATTAAACTCTCCAAATCCCTAGCGTCAAACTCCCAAATTGCGTCTTACATACACACAAACTAGGTGGGAAAATCAATGGGGAAAAACGATTATTGAAAGTAAATGAGCACCAGAGACTTACCTCAAGAAATCCCTCAAAAATACTCTCAAATATCGCCAAGACTCGAGCTCAAAATGTTTAAAATGAAGCAAAATCGTGAACCTTTGTATTTAATTGTTTTGCCAGCACTTTCGCTTCTACGGAAAATTAACCGCATCTACGGTCTCGCATATGCAAGGTCCTTCCTACTTATGCCGCTTCTTTTGCTTCTGCGGACAAGAGGTCCGCTTCTGCGGCCTCGCTTTTGCGATCGTCCAAGTCGCTTCTGCAGACTCCAGGTTCCCCCTCCACTCCATATCTACGGAGCATGGCTCGCATCTACGGGCTCGCAGATGAGGAGACCTTCACGGACCTGAGACCTAGTTCTAGGCCAACCCCAAATCTGCTTCTGCGCAATCCAGGCTCGCTTCTGCGAGCTCGCACCTGCGAGATAAGCTTCGCAAGTGCGATTACATCAGTAGGCAGTAAGTTTGAACTTGTTATATGTCCAAATTTGATCCGTTAGCCATCCGAAACTCACCCGAAGCCCGTGGGACCTTGACCAAATATACCAACCATCCCTAAAACATCATACAAATTTAGTCGAGCTTTTAAATCACATCAAACAACACTGGAAACAGGAATTGCGCATCTTTCAAGCCTAATGAACTTTAAAACATCAAACTTCTACATCTGATGCCGAAACCTACCAAATCAAATCCGATTGACCTAAAATTTTGCACACAAGTCATAATTGACATTACAGATCTACTCCAACTTCCAAAATCAGAAACCGACCCCGATATCAAAATGTCCACTCCCGGTCAAACTTCCCAAAAATTATCCAATTTTCCAACTTTTGCCAATTGATACTAAAATGACCTACGGACACCCAAATCAACATCCCGACACACTCCTAAGACCAAAATTACCCTATAGAGCTATTGGAACCATTGAAACTCTATTCCAGAGGCGTCTTCACACAAATCAAACTACTGTCAATTCCCACGACTTAAACTTCCATTTTAGAGACTATATATCCCATTTCACTCCGTAACCCAAAAGAAATCCTCCCGCTAAGACACAAAACCCAAAAATGAAATAGAGGGAGAAATAAATAGGGGTTCAGGGCTAATACTCTTAAAACTACCGGACGGGTCGTTGTATCCTCCCCTTCTTAAAATAAATGTTCATCCTCGAACAAGTATAGCGACATACCTAAAGTGGTGAAAAGATGAGGATAACGACTGTGCATATAATTCTAGGTCTCCCAAGTAGCCTTCTCGACCGATGACCCCTCCACTGTACCTTCACTAAAGCGATGTTCTTTGACCTCAACCTTCGAACTTGCCTGTCCAAAAAGGCCACCGGCTCCTCAACATAGGATAGATCTTTGTCCAACTGGACTGAGCTAAAGTCTAACACATGAGACAGATCACCATAATACTTCTGGAGCATGGAAACATGGAATACTGGATGAACTATAGAGAGACTAGGTGGTAGTACAAGTCTGTAGGCCATCTCTCCAACCCTCTCGAAAATCTCAAAAGGCCCGATATGCCCAGGGCTCAACTTCCCCTTCTTCCCGAACTTGATAACACCCTTCACGGGCGAAACCCGGAGCAAGACCTGCTTCCCAACTATGAATGCAACGTCGCGAGCCTTCCGATCCGTGTAACTCTTCTGTCTGGACTGGCTTGTACGGATTTGATTCTGAATTAATTTAACCTTTTTGAAATCATCCTGAACCAAGTCTGTACCCAATAGCCTAGCCTCGGGTGGCTCGAACCAACCCACTGGATACCGACACCATCTACCATACAAAGCCTTGTATGGTGCCATTTGAAGGCTTGACTGATAACTGTTGTTGTAGGCAAACTCTGCAAGTGGCAAGAATTAATCCCAAGCACCCTCAAAATCCATTACACATTCACGAAGCATATCCTTCAATATCTGAATAGTGCGCTCGAACTTTTCGACCTTCTGAAGGTGAAATGTTGTACTCAACTCCACCTGAGTATCCAACTCATGTTGTACGGCTCTCCAGAACCTTGATATAAATTGCGTACCCTAGTCAGAGATGATAGACACTGGTACGCCATGAAGCCTGACAATCTCACGAATGTAAACTGGAGCCAGCTGCTCTGAAGAGTAAGTAGTGACCACATGAATGAAATGAGCTGACTTGTACAATCTATCCATTATCACCCAAACTGCATCGAACTTCCTCTGAGTCCGTGGGAGACTAACAACGAAATCCAGAGTGATTCTCTCACATTTCCACTCCGGAATCTATAGCTTATGAAGCAATCCGCCCGGTCGCTGATGCCCATACTTCACCTGCTGATAATTTAGGCACCGAGCTACTTATCCCACTATATCTTTCTTCATCCACCTCCACCAATAATGCTGCCTTAAGTCATGATACATCTTTGCGTCACCTGGATGAATGGAGTGCCGCAAATTGTGAGCCTCCTGGAGAATCAACTCATGTAATCTATCTACATTAGGCATACATAGTCTGCCCTGCATACGTAATACACCGTCATATCCAATAGTGGCTTCCTTGGCATCACTGGGATGAACCGTGTCCTTAAGGACAAGCAGATGTGGGTCATCATATTGGCGCTCTCTGATACAATCATAAAGAGAAGGTTGAGAAACCACACACGCCAAAACTTTGCTCGGCTAGGAAGCATCCAATCTGACAAATTGGTTGGCCAAGGCCTGGACATCCAAAGCTAAAGGCCTCTCTGCTACTGGTAGATATGTNTATTGAAGGATTTGATTCTGAATTAATTTAACCTTTTTGAAATCATCCTGAACCAAGTCTGTACCCAATAGCCTAGCCTCGGGTGGCTCGAACCAACCCACTGGATACCGACACCATCTACCATACAAAGCCTTGTATGGTGCCATTTGAAGGCTTGACTGATAACTGTTGTTGTAGGCAAACTCTGCAAGTGGCAAGAATTAATCCCAAGCACCCTCAAAATCCATTACACATTCACGAAGCATATCCTTCAATATCTGAATAGTGCGCTCGAACTTTTCGACCTTCTGAAGGTGAAATGTTGTACTCAACTCCACCTGAGTATCCAACTCATGTTGTACGGCTCTCCAGAACCTTGATATAAATTGCGTACCCTAGTCAGAGATGATAGACACTGGTACGCCATGAAGCCTGACAATCTCACGAATGTAAACTGGAGCCAGCTGCTCTGAAGAGTAAGTAGTGACCACATGAATGAAATGAGCTGACTTGTACAATCTATCCATTATCACCCAAACTGCATCGAACTTCCTCTGAGTCCGTGGGAGACTAACAACGAAATCCAGAGTGATTCTCTCACATTTCCACTCCGGAATCTATAGCTTATGAAGCAATCCGCCCGGTCGCTGATGCCCATACTTCACCTGCTGATAATTTAGGCACCGAGCTACTTATCCCACTATATCTTTCTTCATCCACCTCCACCAATAATGCTGCCTTAAGTCATGATACATCTTTGCGTCACCTGGATGAATGGAGTGCCGCAAATTGTGAGCCTCCTGGAGAATCAACTCATGTAATCTATCTACATTAGGCATACATAGTCTGCCCTGCATACGTAATACACCGTCATATCCAATAGTGGCTTCCTTGGCATCACTGGGATGAACCGTGTCCTTAAGGACAAGCAGATGTGGGTCATCATATTGGCGCTCTCTGATACAATCATAAAGAGAAGGTTGAGAAACCACACACGCCAAAACTTTGCTCGGCTAGGAAGCATCCAATCTGACAAATTGGTTGGCCAAGGCCTGGACATCCAAAGCTAAAGGCCTCTCTGCTACTGGTAGATATGTTAAACTGCCCAAACTCTCCGCCTTACGACTCAAGGCATCGGCCACCACATTGGCCTTTCCGGGATGATAGAGAATGGTGATGTCATAATCCTTAAGCATCTCCAACCATCTTTGCTGCCGAAAGTTAAGATCCTTCTATTTAAACAGATGGTGCAGACTTCGGTGATCGGTGAAGACCTCCCAAGGGACACCGTACAAATAATGCCATCAGATCTTCAAGGCATGAACAATATCTTCTAACTCAAGGTCGTGGACAGTATAGTTCTTCTCATGCACCTTCAGCTGTCTAGACGTGTAGACAATCACCCTACTGTCCTGCATTAACACTATACCTAGACCAATACGCGACACATCACAATACACCGTATAGGACCCCGAACCAGTAGGCAACATTTACACTGAGGCTGTAGTCAAAGCAATCTTAAGATTTTGAAATATCTCCTCACACTCCTCGGTCTACCTGAATGGAGCACCCTCTACAAATCGACTGTAATACCCCCACCAAGCTAAGAAAACTCTGGATCTTCGTAGCTGAGAACGGTCTAGGCCAACTCTGCACTGTTTCAATCCTTTTCGGATCTACCTTGATCCCCTCGTTCGACACTACATGACACAAAAATTCCACTGACTCTAGCCAGAACTCATACTTCGAAAATTTTTCATACAACTTCTTTTCTCTCAAGGTCTGAAGCACAGTCCTCAGGTGCTGCTCATGGTCCTCCCGACTCTGGGAGTGCACTAGAATGTCGTCAATAAACACAATGATGAAAGAGTTAAGATAGGGCTGAAATACAATGTTTATCAAGTGCATGAATGTTGATGGGCCGCTGGTCAGCCCAAAAGACATCACAAGGAACTATTAATGACCGTACCGAGTCTTGAAAGCAGTCTTCGGGATATCTGGGCGGAAGACAGGTGTTGTAACCATAGCCTGAGGACCCAGTGGAGCATGCGGTGCTTGAGAAATCTGTAGAGGTGCACCCCTCCTGAGTCTAGGACAATCCCTCACCACATGACGAGTGTCACCATACTCAAAATAAGCTCTTGGAGGGCGTGGCTGCTGCGAATAGCTGGGGCCTCCTCGGTTGGACTGACCGCTGAAAGCACCCCGTATAAGAGGTACTCTAGACACTCGCGGTGCATAAAGGTATACTAGGGCCTAGGAGCGGCCGAAGCACCACTGGCGACTGGAAGTGTTTAATGAACAGTGCGTCCCAAATAACCCTGCCCTGATGAGCTGAAGCTGGGGCACGAGTACCACTATAAGTGCCAGACTCTCGAGAGCTCTTGGCCTCTCTCTCATCTCTATCCCAAGTCAGCATCCAACTCCCTAGCAATCCCCTCTACCTGATGGTACGCAATATCCATATCCATCTCTCGGGCCATGCTAAATCTGATACTGGGATTAAGCCCCTTAATGAACCGATGAACCCGCTCTCCAACAGTAGCAACCAAGGTTGGTGCATGCCTAGCCAAATCTCTGAATCAGACCACATACTCTAACATGGTCATAAAACCCTGGCGCAACTACTCAAACTTTGCGCGCCATGCATCTCTGAGACTTTGTGGGACATACTCCCTCAAGAACATATCTGAGAACTGATTCCAAGTGAGTGAATCTGCGTCAGCCGGACTACCCAATTCATAAGCTCGCCACTACTGATAAGCCGCTCCTCTAAGTTGGAACGTAGTGAAAGAAACCCCACTAATCTCCACAAGACCCATAATACGGAGGATATGGTGTCACTACTCAAGAAAACCCTGGGCATCCTATGACGCCAAGCCACTGAAAGTAGGAGGGTGGTACTTTTTTTACCTTTCGAGCCTAAGCTGCTCCGCCTCAGAAACTGCTGCCCTAACCTCGAACTAAAGTGGAGCTACCGACTGCATTGGTGTCTGGTCATCTAATCCAGTTGTACGTTTCATCACCATCTGTGAGAGTATAGCAAGGCAAAAATTTAGAATTCGAAGTCAACATCTCGCACGATAAGGAATAAAAAATATGAAGATTTTCCTAGCAGTTCCATAGCCTTCCGAAGATAAGTACAGACATCTCCATACCGATCCGCGAGACTCTACTAAACTTGCTTGTGACTCATAATACCTATGAACCTAGTGCTCTAATACCAACTTATCACGACCTCAATTTCGCTCCGTAGGATGTCGTGATGATACCTAGTCTCTAAGACTAGGTAAGCCTAATAATTTGCGGAATAACTTAATATAAAACTGAACTCTAATATCAACACATGAAATATAAATAGAAACTGCGATTCAAATAATTACAACTCCCAAAACCCGGTAGATATAAGTCACAAGCTTCTAAGAGAAAATACTAAATGTCTCTATACATTAGAGTCTGAAGAGAATAAGGAAAAACACATAATAAGGATATAGGGGGACTCCGAGGTCTACGGATGCTGGCAGATATACCTTGAAATCACCACGTACAGCCCAACTCACTAGTATCTTTCCTGGTAGGAAGAACTTGGATCTTTACAAAAAGATGTGTAGAAGTATAGTGTGAGTACACCACAACGGTACCCAGTAAGTGCCAAGCCTAACCTCAGTGGACTAGTGATGAGGTCAGGTCAGGGCTCTACTAGAATAAAAGGAAATGAGGCAGATAATTTAATAATGCAATGAAATGGCTGAGAAATGAACAACAAGAAATTTCAGAAAGGTAACAACACAACAAACAGAGGTAAACAACAGGGTCACTCCCGAGATATCGCCTCGTAGTCCCAAATGTAAATGCATGATAGGGGATCTCCAGAGGTACCTCCTCGTAGTCCCAAATGTAAATGCATGATAGGGGATCTCCAGAGGTACCTCCTCGTAGTCCCAAAGTTAATATGCAACATGGAGATCTCCTGAGATATCGCCTCGTAGTCCCAAAGTAAATATGCAACAGGGGGATCTCCCGAGGTACCGCCTCGTATTCGCAAAAGTAAATACACGACAAGGGGATCTCCCGAGGTACCTCCTCGTAGTCCCAAAGTAAATATAAAATATGGGGATCTCCTGAGGTACCGCCTCGTAGACCCAAAAGTAAATATGCAACAGGGGGATCTCCCGAGGTACCGCCTCGTAGTCCTAAAAGTAAATACACAACTCGTAAGATATGGAACAACAAATTTACAGCAAGGAATCATACGGTTAAAGACTGAATACAAAATCACGGAGGCAAGTAATTCAACTAAGCATGTTGCACAAAATTCAATTAAAAGTTAAGACACGTAGACATATGATACTAAGCTAAACATGACAGCTACACATGCTAAGGTAACTCAGTTAAGAAATTTAAAAGACGACTACTCAGCAAGAACCAGAATTTCCACTTCTAGCTTGTGTACGTACTCGTCACCTCGCGTACACGTCGCTCACATATCACAAATTGTTATAACAGTACCAAATCCTAAGGGGAGGTTACCCCCCACAAGGTTAGACAAGTCACTTACCTCAAATCTTTCTCAATCAATCGATAAGGATGCATTTCCCTCAATGTTTTGACTCTGATCGGCTCAAATCTAGCCAAAAAAATTTCATACTATAAATATAACCACAGGAAACTAATTTAAATAATGAAATATGACTTTAACAAGAATTGAAAACTCGGCCCAAAAAGTTGACCTGAGCTCACATCTTGGAATCGGGTAAAAGTCACAAAATACGAAAACACATTCTATATCGAGTTCACCCATACCAAAATTACTCAAATTCGATACCAAGTCGCCACTCAAATCTCCAAATTAAACTCTATAAATTCCTAGCCTCAAACTCCCAAATTCCACTTTAAATACACACAAACTAGGTGGAACGATTAATGGGGAAACAAGATTATTAATCAAAAATGAGCAAAAGGGACTTACCTCAAGAAATCCTACGAAAATGCTCTCAAATATCGCCAAGACCCGAGCTCAAAATGTTTAAAATGAAGCAAAATCACGAACCATTCTATTTAAGTATTCTGCCAGCACTTCCGCTTCTGCGGAAAATTAACCGCATCTGCGGTCTTGCAGATGCGAGGTCCTCCCCGATCTACGGGTTCTTTCGCTTCTACGGACAAGAGATCCGCTTCTGCGGTCTCACTTTTGCGGTCGCCCAAGCCGCTTCTACGGACTCCAGTTGCCCCCGTAACTCCGTATCTGCGGAGTATGACTCGCACCTGTGGGCTCACAGATGCGTAGACCTTCACGCACCTGCGACCCAGTTCTAGGAAAGCACAAAATACATTTCTACACAATCCAGGCTCGTTTCTGCGAGCTCGCACATGCGAGATAAGTTTTGCAGGTGCAATTACATCACTAGGCACCAACTTTCAAGTTGTTCTAATTCTAAATTTGATCTGTTAGCCATCCGAAACTCACCCCGAGTCCCCCTGGACCTCGACCAAATATACCAACCAGCCCTAACACATCATACAAACTTAGTCGAGCCTTTAAATCACATTAAACAATGCTAGAAACACGAATTGCGCATCGATTCAACCTAACGAACTTTAAAATTTTAAACTTCTATATTTGATGTTGAAACCTATCAAATCAAGTTCGATTGACCTCAAATATTGCACACAAGTCATAATTGACATTACAGACCTACTCCAACTTCCGGAATCAAAAACCGACCCCGATATCAAAAAGTCCATTCCCGGTCAAACTTCCCAAATTTAATCATCCAATTTTTCAACTTTCTCCAATTGACGCTAAAATGACCTACGTACCTCCAAATCTACATCTGAACATGCTCCTAAGACCAAAATTATCCTACTGAGCTATTGAAACTATCAAAACTCCATTCCGTAGTCGTCTTTATATAAATCAAACTACGGTCAACTCCCATGACTTAAACTTCCATTTTAGGGACTATGTGTCCCATTTCACTCCAAAACCAAAAACAAATCTTCCCATCAAGTCACAAAATCAAAAATGAAATAGAGGGAGCACTAAATAAGGGTTCGGGGCTAATACTCTTAAAACGACCGGCCAGATCGTTACATCACATTACACAATATCCGCTCATCGAGCCCGCCTGAGGCCGACCTCAATAAGTGGAAGGATTAACTGTATAGGTAAAAATCTGCCCTAAAATATTTAGGGTAATGCAACATTAAGGAAAGAATCAGTCGAGGTCGGCCAGGGAACAACGAGATTCGTGGTAAAGATGGCAACAATGGCCGAGGTTGAGCATCGTTGACAGAACAACAACGACTAGTTTTTGAAATAGGATATTAAAGAGAATATTCTAGTGAATATTCTCTGCACTCGTACTATTAGGGTTTGTTAGATACATGTCTCAAATAAATAGGAAAGCGGGGGAGGAAAAAAGATGAGGTATTATTCACTTGGTAAGAACACTTTTCAGGAGAAGATTTTCAATCTTGTAAAGATACAAAGATTACATTTTTATCAAGATTCTGACCCATATTATTCCACACTTTTACACCAGATCCGAGAATAATTCGAACAAATCTTGGATTTATCTATCATTCATCCTTGTCAGGAGGAACATTCATTCAATCCATCCTTTATTGGGTGAATCATTCCTCATATTTACTTAAATGACATTTATTGCTAGTTACATCTCCATTATTGCTCATTCTTTATGAATGTTTTATGCTTATCAGTGTCAACACTTCATTGACCTATCCCATCTCACATACTTTTTCAAGATTCACATCTACTATCTAGTTTAGGTAATAGTTTTCTTTGTTTTTAGGTAATAGTTTTATTTGTTTTTAGATTGTTCAGATGTTGTTTTTTAAAAGAATTTGTGCATGTGATATTCGAGTTTTTGCAGGTAACAAAAACAATGTTCTCGGAGCCTCCTCGCTAACTTCAATCGGATCGGATGGAAGTTAACAAATGGGTCTTCTTATATGGTCCTACGCTCCTGGCCCTTATAATAGTCTGGGAGCCTCCCTGCTATTTTTTAATTTCTGTTTGATCAATTGAAAAGGTGAAAGTGAAAACAGTTTGATCAATTGTAAGATGAAATTGAAAAAGTGAAAGTGAAACTGTTCATTTGATCTTTTTCTACTAGTGAGTAACTAAATTTTCTGCTGTTCATAGAATTAATTATTGATCATTGGTGTGAGGCAGCGAACTTAGAATATATTGGAAACTACTTGCTTGCACCCATGTTTGCACCATTACAGTGATACACATATCAGTTTTAGCTAACAATTTTCTTTCTTTTTCGTTGTTGTTTGGATTTTATTAAACAGAATACAAGGAACATAGATTTTTATAGGCAACTTTAACTTGCTAGGGTGTTAGACATAGAGCATTGTAACAAAAATTAGGAGACTTGGTTTTAGCTTGAAAAATAAATATTTAATAGTGTGAGGCCTTTTTTGCTGTTCGTAAATGCCTTAATGATATTTGATAGTCTCCTAATTTTAGTACATTTTGACAGCGTATAACAAATCAAACTTTTTTTCAACTTTTTCTTGTTGAAAAAAAACTAATACACCTATTTGAACTTACAGAGTAGGGTAATTATCACTCTACCTCTGCACCTCCTCCCTACTCTCCTAACACACGGTCTGTTACGCAGCGTCTTTCTGAAATTTCTTGTAATGGCGGCGTAAGGCTAAGTAACTGATGTCAGTGCGGTTGCTATGCGTCAACTGAGGTCCTCTCCGTATGCTAGACTAGATTATCAGTGCCATACAGGAAAACCAATGTCGTGAGCAATTGAGCAGCGAAAAATGAGCAATTGATGATGAAAGCTGATGATTGTATTGATGATGATGAAATCTATTACAAGATGCAATGCGGTGTCGGGGGGAGAGACACCAATACAGAGAATTGTTTGAATGCTTGAATGTTTGAATGCTTTGGTCCCCCTTAATAATGCTTATAAAAAATAAACCAAAGTTACACGAGATGACCTATGAAAGCTGTAGAAACATACTAAAAATGAATGAAGTAAAACTACTCTATAATTACAATGAAAAGGACTTAGTCTTCTACAAGGTGGAAGCAAGTCTGATGGCAGCAACTTTGTCTTGAGCATCAGGGTCTACGCGCGCATTGTTGTTGGCGCGCGCGACACTATTTGGATCTGCCAGCGGCTGGGCGCTGGTGCTTGGCATTGGATCTGCGCGCGGGTTACTGTCTGTGCGTGCGGCGCTGTTGGCAACATGATAGTTGTGCGCGCGGCATTGTCGGTGCGCGCGGTACTGATGGCATTCGCCAGCCGCTGGGTGCTGGCACTGATTATCGGTGGGGCGACATAGGCGCTTATCACTTGGCGCTGCCGAAACCACGGGGCCGACCGTGGCGCTAGGTGTTGAGAGGCTTGCCGGGACGTCACGGGGCGCGTCCAAAGGGTCGTGGGTCGATGATGGAAAGCAGCTCATGACAAGTCACACACCCCATCGCACGCAATTCCCCCACCCCGTCGCATGCCACTCTCCCACCCCACTCTTTATA
>AWOL01S0026666.1:0-26064 GCA_000715115.1 Nicotiana otophora | reverse complement strand
AAATTAGTTGTAAACGAAATGAATGCAAATCGAATAAACTAGTTAGCCTAAGCCTTCAAGTTTGATCACCTCCAAATTGAGTGAAGAACGATTGGTAAAGGGATCAATATGACTAAATATCAAAGGACAAAAAAGGATAGTATTTGCTTGAAGTTCTGTAAATCTCAATGTTACTGTATTTCTACAAATGATAACAACTCTTAATATAGTGGGGGAATCCCATTTTGGATATAATTAAAAATACATAGTGGGGATCCTATGATAGATTAATTAATTAGCTTTTCCTTGATTCAAGTCATGATTTTCGCCGAGATTCTCTCTCCAATTGCGGCTATAACGACTTTTGTGTTTCTTGGATCGATCTCGATCTTGGCCGATCTCAATCTTGATCGGTTTTTGGTTCTCGAGCTCGAGCTTGGCCGATCACGATATTTATTGGTATCTTGGCTCGATCTCGATCTTGGCCGATCTCGATATTGATCAGTCTCAGGGTTTCGAGTTCGATCTTGGTCGATCTCGTTATTGATCGGTCTCTAGGTTTCAAGCTCGACAACCTAACTCTGCATCATGGCTCGATATTATAATGATGAACCTTAGACCGTCATATCCCAATCTCGATTAGTCATAAGAAGGGAAAACTTGGTTTTGACCGTATACAGATAGTCCCATCGTTTCTAGGAAAGAAGATGACGAGAAACAATATGAATTTCCGAACTTCGACCTGATGGATGATGATGTCAGCGACGAGCCCGATTGTAATGTATGTTGCAGATATCCCGTCGGTCCAGTTACTAGGCATTAAATGTCTATCAGTCGTTGATCGGCCACTACCGATTCTAAACCATCTTCACCAGGCTATAAATATTCAAACTTTCATCCCCATCCAAACTTTTCACTCAAAAGCTTTTTCTCTTTTCTTGCATCTCCTTGAGAAAATCCTTCTGCTTCATACACTTTACATCGCATACAACCTTAATTCTCTTTTTATTTATTCATAAATGGTGAAAACCTCCAAAACGGTGACGCAAAAAGAGGTCGCTTCTTCATCACGACCTGTCGACGGCGAGGATGTGCCGAAGCCTCACCCCGAGGAGTTTGTTCTGATAGGGTGCTCAACTATCATCGATTTCACAATTGAAAAACCTTATTCGGTACCGAGCCGATGTGAGCTGATCTCGAGGTACCAGTGTTCAATCACCGAGAAAATTCTCGACAAAGTAAAACAGGAATGCAACTGGGGTGACAAACACGTGGAAGTCCCATCACCCGAGGAATCAATTACTACCCATGAGGAAGGTATCTTAAGCATTTATACTTATCCTTTTATGTTGGGCCCGTTAGATCCTGTTATCATCGCCTTTTGCAAAAGGTATGACGCGACCCTTGGCCAGATCCACCCTTCTTTTTGGAGAATAGTGATTCTCCTCCGATTCTTCTCAAGCAAAAGCGAGGGGTGTTTTTTCACCCTCGATCACCTTATGCACCTTTATAGTCCCCGGCTCTATCAAGGAGGGTTAATAAAGCTTGCACACCGAGCCACCAAAGCGTCATTCTCGAGTATAGACGAGACTCGTGATCAAGGTTGGATGGGCCAATTTGTTCGATTCAAAACCTCGGACCTGATCCCCGCCGATGACATGTCGTTTCCTGAGAAATGAAATATGAACCGTGAGTACTTATTTCCCTTCGAGCTGTTTAATTTGTGACTGCCTTTTATTTTCTTGATCTACTTTTTCTTTCCTATTACAGTTGTGGCTCGGATGCCGGAACCATTCCGGACCTTAAATAATGGGTTGAAGGTCTGGTGCTACAGAGACCATACTCCGAGCGTGCTTGGGTGGAGCTATCAAAGGGTCGACGGGAGGCCCGTAGTCATGGTAAGTCTCTTTCTTAGTTTGTTTGTTGTTCGATCTTCTTCACTTGCTTACCCCCCTTTTTTCCTTTGTAGGACTTGGCAAGGATGTTGCCATGAAGCCCCCATCCGTTGATAAAGAGGTCCTTGCCCTGAAGAAGGTTAAAGAGAAGAAAAGAAAAGATGCACCGAGTTCCCTGGTCTCGAAAAATAAAAAACCGACGAAGAAAACTCGCAAGCCCAAGGGGGCTCCGGTATCATGCCTTTGGACTCAATCCGCCGATTAAGGGACAAGCCCGAAAAAGAAGAAGAGGAATTATCTTGTGTACGGGCTAATGTTGTGATACAACAATCCTCCAAATCAGCGGAGGTACATAAGGCAGCATTGGCCATAATTCCCGAGCAAGGAAAATCCGAGACTATTCCGTCTCGAGATGAGATGGTTGAAAGAGAGACCGAGGGCAGGACTTTTTGGGCAGCAGAAGATATGTCAAGGGACGAGCTCGGGATAGTCGATATTACTGGATCCCCTCAGTTTTTGTATGCTATGATCCGCGAGGCCAGCATGTTGGAAGGTCGATCTTACGAGGGCATTCAAGAGTCGACCGATATCCATGGCTTTTTGGATGGGCTCGAGTCCGCTGCTTCAGAGGATATTACCGGGTTTAGTGGATTACCGGTACTGAAGAAAACATCATGGTCGGGTGCTGTCGAATCTTCATCGGGCCAAAATTTGGTGGACTGATTCCCTGCCCCAAGTGTTGATCCCGATTGCAAGTGGAAAATAGTACTCTCCGTCCTGGAGGATGCCCAAGTTTTCTCTCCCCCTATGGGGATTTCTAGTTACCTTAGGTCCTTGGTGACTGAAGAGGATCAAACCATGATGAATGCAGTAGGACCTGCCTGCCATTTCAACGAGACCCAACATGCTCTGAATCGGGTAACTTCGATGGCATTCTGCTATTCCTTTTAAACTTAGAGTTGTAGATAATTCTAACATTTTTTCTCATGTTTGTAGGCTTCGGTGTTGCATCACCAGGATTTCCTCCAAATCCGAGAGGAGCATGAGGTTGAGGTTCGAAACCTCTCTGAGAAGAGTGACTCCTACAAACTTCTTAATGAGAGACTTCAAGCAGATTTGGCAGAGGCTCGGGATTAGCACGAGTAGATGGGTGAGCAGGTATTCCGAATTCTTCATGATAGTGAAGATGAATTGGAGATAACCACTAACGATCCAATTATGCAGGTTCGGCAGAGACTTGAACAGATCGAACGACTCAATTCGCAGGTACATGAGCTAATGGCCGAGGAGGAAAAATTCAAAAGTAATATCGATATCCTTACCTCGAAAAAAGGAGGTAGTTCAAGCACAATTGGAGTCGGCTGAGGCCCAGCTTTGGGCTGCAGGAGAAAACGCCTAGGTGCAGACCAAGAGGATTAAAGAGCTTCGGCATCGGTTAGATTGGGCCACTTCCGATAAGGCAACAACAATAACAACCCAGTATAATCCCACTATTGGGGTCTGGGGAGGGTAGTGTGTACGCAAACCTTACCCCTACCCTGGGGTAGGGAGGCTGTTTCTGATAAACCCCCGGCTCCGTCCCTGCAAGAACTCCCTGCCTTGATCTTGGGGTGGCTCGAACTCACAACCTCTTGGTTGGAAGTGGAGGGTTCTCACCAATAGAGCAACCCACTCTTGTGTCAACTTCCGATAAGGAAAGCTTGGCTAATGAACTGGAAGTGGCCATAACCGAGGTGGTCATAGCCAGATATGAGGTTTCCGAGGCTAATAAAAGAGCTGATACTAAAGTGGCCCAGTTCAGGATCGATGTTGAGGTCAACCAGGCCAAGGCCATAGCATGGTCGAACATGCTAAATGGCAGGCTCGGAGGGAATCTCTCGAGGGGGTCAGTGCTCAGGGCTTCGATGTTGAGGATAAAATTGAAAATGCCAAGGCAGAGGAAGCCAAGGCTCGAAGGCTGGCCTTTCTTGAGGAAGACTCCGATAGCTCGAGCAAATCTGAAGACGGGGACTCCGATGAAGACCAAACCACTTAGGACATTAAGTTTCTTGTTTTTCTTTTGTATTTATTCTGGGGCCGATTTGGACCTTTGTAAAAACATTTGAATATAAACATAAAGGTTTTCTTGCCTTTTTGATTTTTGTGTTTTTCCTTTGCTTTTTTGTACTTTACAAAGGTCGAAAATGCCTTAGCATAAAATTGTGTTTGAGGGTTCAGGCAAACCGTGCCTTTATTTCCCTTCTGCCTTTTAAATTTATGAAGTTGTATTCTAAGGTTCGAGGTTCAGACAATTTGATTGAAACCAAACTAGTGTAGCCCTTAGGTCTTACGATCGAGTGAATGCTTGCTTAAACTCGAAGTAATGTAACCCTTAGGTTTTTAGTTGAGCGAGGATGATCTCTCGAACTCAAAGCAAAAAACAACCCTTAGGCTTTTGTAAAAAGAATGTTTATGGCTTTATCCGCTTTTCGACTTTTATTTGCAAAACTTGTAATGCCTTAGCATGAAATAGGGAATGTTTTGAGAGTCTGAACAATTTTGTACTCAATAGAGTTTTCGGGGCTTGATATTATCGAAGCATTTTATGATTTTGCCGGGGGTAGCCTTTTTAACCAGTTTATGAAAGAATTCGAAGGCCTGCTTTTTACGGAATACGGACGTCTCTGACCCATGTTAATTTGGTCATAGCCTCTTTAGTTCAGGATTTGCCTCTCGGGCTTATTTTTCAGTTTTACTTCGAGCTTGCCTGAAGTGTTAGTCCTTGAGTGGGGTGGTTATGGCCTATAAAATCGAGGGTTGCCTGAAAGGTCTTATGATCTCGGAGTTTATATAATTCGATCTCGTTTAGGTTTTGGTCGGTAGTCCTCGATTGTGGGGGTAATCATCCGAACTCCAGTCATGGTCGGGCCTTAAGCCTGTTTATATAATAGATTGGGGATATGAAATTGTAAAGTAGAAAAACTTTTCTAAGCTACGAGATATCGGTAAAGAAGAATACTTCTCTTTATAAATCATTATACATGCGTACATGTTCTATGCCAGGGATCGAGCAAACTACGTGGGCATGTTGTGTTTGACCGTTTGGCCATTACAAACTTTTTCCTATCAAGACCCTGCTGCCATGAAGTAACTTCCTCGCATCAAACTTGATATTCGAGGGAAATCTCCCCCAGTATTCGAGGTTGATTGTATAGAGGCCATGGATACTGTTTAATCGTTTCAAGTTAGCATGATCAATGGTTGCCTCATTAAAAACCTCACCAGAAAACCCATTTGGGACAAAATCGGTCTAAGGAAAAAAGAGTGCAACGCATGCTTTCAGATCTAATGGCTTTGTGTTGAAGAATCCATTGTTGTTTCTGGTCGAACACCTGCAAGGGTTAGTTTTGAAATATAAATGAAAATGGGAAAGGTCGTACCTTAGAGGTAGTATCGCTTTAGGTGTGATACGTTCCAATTTCTCGGTAGTTATTTGTCATTTATCATGTTGAGCTTGTAGGATCCTTTTCCGATGATTTCGAGAACCTGATACAGTCCTTCCCAGTTCAGACCCAGTTTCCCTTCATTCGGATTTTGGGTGTTGAGGGTGACTTTCCTCAGCACCAAGTCCCCGATGTTAAAATGCCGAAGATTGGTTCTTCGATTGTAGTACCTTTCGATGCGCTATTTTTGGGCGGCTAATCGGACGAGAGAGGCTTCGCTTCTTTTGTCCAACAATTCTAGGCCCGTATTCATGGTCTCGTTATTCAACTCATCTGTTGCATATCAAAACCTGATGCTAGGTTCTCCGACCTCGACCGGGATTAGAGCTTTGGCACCATAAACCAATGAGAACGGTGTTGCTCCGGTACTGGATTTCGATGTTATGTGGTATGCCCATAGGACCTCGGGTAGTATTTCTCTCTATTTTCCTTTGGCATCGGTCAATCTCTTCTTAAGATTTTGGATGATGGTTTTGTTGGTTGATTCGGCTTGTCCGTTCCCGTTGGGATGATAAGGTGTTGATAGGATCCTTTTGATTTTGTGATCCTCGAGAAATTTAGTTACTTTGCTGCCGATGAATTATTTTCCATTATTACATACAATCTCGGAGGGCATGCCGAATCGACATATGTTGTGGTCCCAAATGAAGTCTATGACTTCATTTTCTCTAACTTTCTCGAAATCCTGTGCTTCAACCCATTTAGATAAATAATCAGTCATAAACACAATAAACTGAACCTTACCTGGGGCCGATGGGAGCGGGCTAACAATGTCCATTCCCCATTTCATGGAGGGCCATGGGGATAGGACCTAGTGGAGTAGTTCCCCGGGTTGATGAATCATGGGCGCATGCCTTTGGAATTTGTCTCATTTTCGAACGAACTCCCTTGCATCCTTTCCTATACCGGTCCAATAATACCCTGCTTTGATTTCTTTGTGAACCAGTGAATCGACACCGAAATGATTTCCACAAGTGCCGTCATGAATTTCTTGTAGGATGTAGTCCGTATCTCTCGGTCCCAAACACATTGCCAATGGTCCATCGAACATCCCTCTAAACAGCGTTCCGTCTTAGGACAAAGTGAACCGTCTTTCCTCTGTGGGTAGAGCTCTCAACTCCTTTGGGTCTGAGGGAAGCTTCCCTTTCATTAAGTACTTTATGTATTTGTTTCTCCAATCCCAGGTTAAACTTGTGGAGTTTATCTCGGCATGACCTTTTTCGATTACCGATCTCATGAGTTGTACGAAAGTCCCCGAGTTGAGTTCGTCGTCTTCGACCGATGAACCAAAGTTTGCAAGAGCATCGGCCTCGTTGTTCTGTTCTCGAGGTATATGTTGCAAGGTCCATTCCTTAAATCGATGTAAAGTCACATGTAGTTTATCCAAGTATCTCTGCATTCGGTCTTCTCGGACTTCCAAAGTCCCGTTAACTTGGTTTACCATGAGTAGGGAATCACATTTAGCCTCCATGACTTCCGCTCCCAAGCTTCTAGCTAGTTCGAGACCTGCAATCATGACCTCATACTCGGTCTCATTGTTAGTCAATTTTGTAGTTTTGATAGACTGTCTAACTACATTACCTGTGGGTGATTTTAGTACGATGCCTAGTCCGGACCCCTTAGCGTTCGAAGCACCATCCGTAAAGAGGGTCCAGACTCCCGAAGATATTCCCGATTTTATCAGTAGTCCTTTTTCAATCTCGGGTACGAAGGCCGACATAAAGTCAGCCACAGAGTTAGCCAAGATTTGAGATTGAATGGCGGTTTGGGGTTGATGCTCAATGTCGTACCCACTGATTTCTATGACCCATTTGGCCAATCAACCCGAAAGCTCGGGCTTGTGTAAAATATTTCAAAGAGGATAGGATGTTACAACATATATCGGATGACATTGGAAATATGGTTTTAGTTTCCTAGAGGTGCTTATTAAAGCAAGCGCTAATTTCTTTAAGTATGGATATCTTGTTTCGGTCTCGCCTAAGGTTCGACTGACATAATAAATAGGGAATTGCGTACCGTGTTCTTCTAGGGCCAGGATTCCACTTACCGCTATCTCCGATACAGCTAAGTACATGTAAAGTTGTTCGTCCACTTTTGGGGTATGAAGTAGCGGCGAGCTCGATAAATACCACTTTAGTTCCTCCAAGGCCTGCTGGCATTCCAGAGTCCATGCAAAGTTTCTCTTCTTCTTAAGTAGTGAGAAAATTCGGTGGCTCCTATCTTAGGATCTTGAAATGAATCATCTTAGGGCAGCTATCCGTCCTGTTAGCCTCTCCACGGTCTTTACATTATCCACTATCGTGATATCCTCGATAGCTTTAATTTTATCGGGGTTGATCTCGATTCCTCGATTAGACACCATGAAACCAAAAAACTTGCCTGAGCCAACCCTAAATGCACATTTTTCGGGGTTGAGCTTCATATTGTACTCCCTCGGTATATCGAAAGGTTCCTGCAAATGCTTTAAATGGTCCTCTGCTTGCAGGGACTTAACTAGCATGTCATCAATATAAACTTCCATTGATTTTCCTATTTTTTCATCGAACATTCGATTTACTAGGCATTAATAAGTTGCACAACATGTTTTAGACAGACTGGCATTACGTTATCACTGTACTTAGTGATAAATGAGGTCTTTTCATGATCCTCCGGGTTCATCTGTATCTGGTTGTACTTGGAGCAGGTATCGAAAAAACTGAGAGTCTTGTGGCCAGCCGTGGCATCGATCATACGATCGATATTAGGCAAAGAAAAAGAATTCTTGGGGCATGCTTTATTCAGATCTTTATAATCTATACACATTCTAAGTTTGTTTCCCTTCTTAGGGAATACCACCACGTTTGCTAGGCATTTGGGGTATTTTACTTCCTGAATGGATCCTATTTTGTGAAGTTTGGTTACCTCATCCTTGAAACATGTTTGACCTCGGACTGAGGCCTTCTTTTTTGCTTTATCAGATGGAATTTCGGATCCAAGCTTAGTCTATGAGTGGTGATTTCTAGTGAGATCCATGTCATGTCAAGATGGGACAAGCAAACCAGTCCATCTTAGCTATAAGAAATCGAATAAGCTTTTTCCTAAGCTCGGGAGTTAACCTCGTGCCTAGGTATACCTTTCATTCGGGCATATGTTCGATTAGCGTGATATTCTCCAGTTCTTCGACCATTGATTTAGTAGCGTCAGAATCATCGAGGACCACAAAGGATCGAGGGATCCCATAATCATCATCTTCTGCAGTCTTCTGCTTTTCTAGTTGGGTCGAGGCTGACGTTTGTGATTGCTATTTGGTATCCCATTTTTCCTTCGAATTTGATCCCTTTGTCGATGAGGGTGATAATATCATAATAACTTCATCATCAACGACAAACATTTCCTTTGCAGTTGGTTTCTCCCCGTATATTGGCTTGAATCCCTCTAGTGTTGGGAATTTTAGAACCTGGTGAAGGGTCGAGAGTACTGCTCTCATGTTGTGGATCCAAGGCCTCTTGAACAAGGCGTTATACCTCATGTTGCCCTCGATTATGTGGGACGTCGTTTCTTGGATGGTCCTGACAATGTTTATTGCCGGAATTATCTTGCCCTTAGTAGTTGCATATGCCATGTTGAATCCGTTTAGTACCAGGATTGCAGGAACGACCTGGTCCTGTAGACCGAGTTGCTCTATAACCCTCAATCGAATAATGTTAGCCGAACTACCTGGATCAATTAACAAATGCTTAACTTGAGTTTTATTCAAAGTACAGATATTACCAGTGCATTTTTATGAGGCTCCGTGATTCCTTCTGCATCTTCGTCATTAAAGGACAAGGTTCCTTTTGGTATGCAATCGTGAGCTCGAGAGCGCTTCTCTCTTACAATCGACATATTAATGCATTTAAGTATTGGCCCTTGGAGTACATCGATCCCTCCGATGATTATGTGGATAATGTATTGTGGATCTTCTTGTTTGTTTTGTCTATTGAACTCTCTGTTTTTGAAATGATTCTTGGCTCGGTCACTTAAAAACTCTCGAAGGTGCCCTTCATTGAATAACCGAGCTACCTCTTCTCTTAACTGCCTGCAATCTTTCGTTCTGTGGCCATCGGTGCCATGATACTTGCATGTTTGATTGTGATTTCTCTAGGTTGTGTTGATATGTAGGGGTCGAGGCCATTTAGTATCTTTGATGCGTCCGATAGCTGATACAATGGCGGATGCATCAATATGGAATTTATACTCTGATAATCACAGTGCTTTCTTAGGTCCGGTATGCCTGTCGAAACCATTCTTATTTATTATCCCTCGAGACCCTTGGCCAAGATCACTTCTCCTTTCACCTCGTACGGAGTTGAGTCTTGGTTCGCTGCCCCTACGATCTCCATTATATAGCCAGTATAGGCCCCTGTTTGACCTCAGTTCTCGATCGATGTCCCTTTTAATAATGGACCCAGAAGGGGTCCCCAACTGGTGGTCTTCGACTCTAATCTTCGATTGATATCAATTATATACATCGGCCCAGGTAACAGCCGGGTACTCAATCAAGTTATGCTTCAATTGATATGAAGCCATTGAGCTTCGTTCGTTTAGTCCTTGGGTGAAAGCTTGAACAGCCCAATCGTCGATGATCGGTGGTAGATCCATTCGTTCCATTTGAAAACGATATACAAACTCTCTTAGCATCTCGTTATCTTTTTGCCTTACCTTGAAAAGGTCCGACCTTTTGGTCTCGACCTTTATGGCTCCGGCATGTTCTTTTACAAAACAATCTACAAGCAAGGCAAAAGAATCGATAGAGTTAGGTGGTAAATTATGATACCATATCATTGCTCCCTTTGATAGGGTTTCCTCGAATTTCTTTAATAATACGGATTCGATCGTCCTCTAGATCTTTCCCTTTAATGGCATACGTGTAAAGGTGACATGTTCGTTGCGGTTGGTCGTTCCATTATATTTAGGTATTTCAGGCATTCAGAACTTCTTGGGGATCTGTTTGGGAGCTGCGCTTGGGGGGAGGGCTTTTGTACGAATTCTTTGGAATCCAAACCCTTCAATATTGGTGGTGCCCCCGGGATCTGATCAACCCTGGAGTTATAAGTTTCTACTCTTTTGTCGTTTGCTTCAATCCTCTTTTCTCCTATCAGTTCCTCGAGCATCTTTATAATTTCGGGGTTAGTCCCCGATTCTTGTTCATTTGATCTTACTACAAATGGCCCTGTTCTGTGGGTGACTTCTCGAGGGTTGACCGGGCTCAGGCATGCTCGGTGGCTGGGTTTGGCTCTACAACTGAGCTATCGCTACCTTTTGAGCTTGCAACTTTTCGAAAATCATACGCAGGCTGATTTTGTCTTCTCCAACATTTTGGATATTTTGAACTGCAGATCAAGTTCCACCATGAATGCTGTTTTTTTGGTCGGAATGTTGGTTCCCTTCAGTGTCCACATGCGAATTAATGTCAATTGGATCTACGACCCGAGTTCCAATGGGGTCAACGAGTGGCCTTTCATCCCCGGGCATCAGGTTGTTATTCTCATCTTGATGGCCAGCTTCGTTGTCGATAGGTAGGGCCATTAATTGAGAGTTCCTCATTTTTAACCTGAAATCAAAGATACTTCCAATAGAAAGTGTAAAATAGTGCATTTTATAGAGATTCGTACCAAATAACCACTATTATCCTTAGCTCCACGGTGGGCGCCAAACTGTTTACCCGAATAATGGATAGCAATTGAATTTATATATAGTTCTAAGGATACGTCGTATAACTTGGTACAAATTGGAAAACTAAGTAAATGTATATCAAAATTAGTTGTAAAATAAATGAATACAAACCAAATGAACTAGTTAGCCTAAGCCTTCAAGTTTTATCACCTCCAAATTGAGTGAAGAACGATTGGTAAATGGAACAATATGACTAAATATCAAAGGATAAATTAATTAATTAGCTTTTCCTTTATTCAAACCGTGATTTCCGCCGAGATTCTTTGCCCAATTGCGGCTATAACGCCTTTTTTGTTTTTTGGCTCGATCTCGATCTTGGACGATCTCAATCTTGATCGGTCTCTAGGTCTCGAGCTCAATCTTGGCCGATATCGACATTGATCGGTCTCAAGGTTCCGAGCTTGTTCTTGGCGATCTCGATATTGATCGGTCTCTAGGTTTCGAGCTCGACAACCTAACTCCGCATCATGGCTCGATATTACAATGACGAACCTTGGACCGTCATGTCCCAATCTCGATTAGTCATAAGAAGGACAAACTCGATTTTGACCGTATATCTCAATCTTGATCGGTTTCTGGGTCTCGAGCTCAATCTTGGCCAATCTCGACATTAATCGATCTCTTGGCTCGATCTCGATCTTGGACGGTCTCGATATTGATCGGTCTCAGGGTTTCGAGCTTGATCTTGGTCGATCTCGATATTGATCGGTCTCTGGGTTTCGAACTCGACAACCTAACTCCGCATCATGGCTCGATATTACAATGATGAACCTTGGACCGTTATGTCTCAATCTCGATTAGTCATAAGAAGGCAGACTCGGTTTTGACGGTATATATATATATATATATATATATATATATATATATATATATATATTAATGCCCCTTATTCTATTTATAATACCTAGTTTATTCTATTTATTAATGTCTATGTTTATTCTAATCTAACAAGTGAAATATAATACAACGTGAATGTTTTTTTCAAAATGGTAGACATCGTTCCATTTCACAAGAAGATCATATTCGGGTCGTTCCGGAAATGAAATGTTAACTTCCAAAGTGAGGAGAAAAGATATTCTCCTGGATATAAACCTTCTAGCCATAGAATCTAAGAAACATACAAAGTAAAGATTTACACCACTCCTTAGAGAAGGTAAAATGAGGTGTGGGAGGTGGGTTTCTTCGTAGAAGAGAGAAATAAAAGGAAATTCAACGCCCTTTGAGAAATGCAGTGGATAACTTCTTAAGTAGTCCCAAAAGATGAAGAATTAGAGAGAGGAGCCATTTCATAAAAATATTAGTCACAATTAGAAGAAGACGGCAGATAGGGTTTCTTCTTACCAGAGCACGTCTCACCGACCTAGGAATATAATGTCCCAATGAATGTCCAAGAGAAAATTTTATTGTTGGCACAAAAGCATCTAAAGTTGTTGGTACCGTCTTCTAAATTGGAATTTGAAGGCATAACATTCTAGTATTTAGAATAGGTGAAGAAAATCTTTTTGAAAGATAACAATAGCACAAGAGCTTGGCATCTAGAATTCTGCTGAAAATGTTAGGTAAAAGCTCATCAAGCAATTTGTCAACGAAATGAATTATATTTGATCCATAGGCGAAAAGGTAATAAGAGAGAGAAATTATTGTGGGAAAGAAATGGTTGCGTAAGACTGTACGTACACAATATATAGAGAGAGTGGATTCAGGAGTGGGGGAGTAGGGGGCGATGTGGAGGGGTTAGGTGCGAGTGCGTGGGGAATACGATGGATTATAGAATGGAGGGTCAAGGAGTGCGGGGGCTGCAAATTGCAATGATGATTACCCTACTCTGTACCGTGTAGGTTCAGCTCATTGTATCAAAATGGTGTACATGACTCGGGTTGGTTCGGATTTTTTAATTATCAAATTAAACTAATTGTGTCGGGTTATTAAATCTAAAGACCAAACCAAACCAATAAAAGTCGGGTTTTTTAATCTCGGGTTTTCGGATTATTTTTTTTCCATATAGTTTTCATAGCACAAAATATAAAATTTGTGCTCCAAATATTTCTTTAATCCTAGTAAGACATAACTATATGAGGTATTTCCAAGAAACTAACATAACATATGAAATGAGTTATGGCATTGTACTAAAAATTCAACAATAAAGATGATAAAATCGCATAAAACAAATATTATTAATAAGCTATAATGAAAATAAACATAATCTTAAATTACTAAGTTGCTAAAATAAGTACGACTAATAAGTATTATTATTTACATGACTAAACACTAAAAGAAATAAACATTGCATTTTATCTAAACTATGAAAAAACTAAATAAATAGATATGTCACTCCTAGCAATTGAATTGAATGTCTTTTGTTAACATTAATATTGATTTGATTTTGGTTTGGGATTTGTTTGAGTTACTAACATTTATGAACTATAAAACTTATTGGAGCATTCAAAAATTATAAGTCCAAACTTGAAATAATACGTTAAAAGATAAAATTATGAAAAAGTTTAAGAAATATTGATAAACTACATTAGAATAAATAGTTTTATGTATTAAATATATTTAAAACTTTCATAAATGTACTGTCGGGTTGGTTTGGTTTTGGTTTGACTTTTTTTAGTTAAAATCAAACCAAACCAATTATGGTCGGATTTGTTTTCCCAATACCAAATCATAGTCGGGTTATTTTTTTCGATTTGACTCGGATTATCGATTTATCGGTTTTTTTTATACACCCGTAGTTCTATCCCCTAATGTTTTTACCCAACAAGAAAAGTGTCATATTTGTCATGTACTATCAAATAGTGCTAAAGATTAGATATATTTGTGCTGTTTTCCGCTAAAGTATTTATATTTTCTTTTAACTCCCGATTGCAATCAAGCGGTAGACATTGGTCAAATTATAAAGATGCCAATATCACATGAATTTTCAAATTAGAGCCCTGCAATGATTTTAATCACCCCATTACACAAAATCTAATGCTATAAATAAATAATAATGAGACATAATTTTAAATGCTTACTAGTAGCCATGATCAGCTGAAAGGTTTTGGAGTTGTCAGGGAGCTTGGAAAGTCTGTCATCATCTAATGGAATATAAATCAGACAAATTTCAACAAGTGTTATTGGTAGACCAAACAAATATTAAATATAACAAATGCTAATCGTATTACCTCAGATACTTAAATTTGACATGACTAGATGCTGGTTCCTTTGGCTATTAGATATAAATATAACTTTTCTAAAGGACGTCATGTTTGACAAAAACAAAATGTAGACTTTTAATTAAACTAATTAATTTAGTATGACTAAGGGCTAAACCTAGTTAATGATAATAACTTCAGATCTATAATCGATTAACATAAATAGCGCAAGAATAGTGTTGAGAGAATATTAAATATGATGTACATTCAATGTACATAGATCATTAATGATGGGGGAATATCAAGTAATAAATAATCGATAAATGACATTAAAGTAAATAAGGAGAATAATTCACCCAATATTGAATGAGGTGGATGATTCCTCCTTCTAACAATGATGAATGATAGACAAATACTAAAATGTTGGGACCCTTCTCGGATCTAATGGAAAAAGTATAGAATAGTAGACAACCGAATCTCTTTATAAAAGTAGTGATTGTCTTTAACCTAGAGAAAAAGTCTGCTTTTCAAAGAATATTCTTATCAGAGAATATTATCTCTCCTTCCCCTATTTCTCTTTCTATTTATCTAGGACATTCCCTCGCTAGTCAACCCTAAAAGTACAGTCACCAAGAATATTTAATAGAATATTCTATTACAAAAACTAGCCGTTAGCACTGCCCTTGATACTCGACCTCGGTGGTTATTGACTACTCGACTAAGAGCCCTGCTATCTACTAATCGACCTCGTCCATATCGCTTTCCACGATACTGCTTCACGCTAAATCCCACTGAGGTAGATTTTGACCCATACAATTAGTCTCTCCGCTTATTGATGTTGACCCTGGGCGACCTTGATGAGCGGACTCTGTCATTTAAGGTCAGGTTTTATGCGAGCAGGTCGAGTAGTAACGCTTCGGACGGGAAGAAAATGTGGCCTTCCGTGAGCCACAGCCTAGGGTCACGTCGTTTTAGAGTGACATCATGTCATCATACGTCATTATTATGTGTTTTTTCGATACCCTGTATCATTTCCCACGCCTCTACCATTTCGATTCTTGAGCTGGGTAACTGTGGTTTACTTCTTCGATATTGATGCCCTAACTCTTATAAATGGAAATACTTAATCCTTCGATTTACTCTTTGCCTTCTCAGAATCGGATTTCCATATCTTCTTCTTCCTCAATCAGAATCTCTACTTTCTTGACCTTACTTCATACTCCTGCCTTCATTGATTTCAGTGGTTCCTTCTACTCGACTCTTCTGCATTTACATCCCCTCTATTCATAAACCGAAATGGTTGATGTATCTTCCAGTTCTAGGGGGTACCTGGCCCTGTTCCTTTGGTAGTGTGCATGCCTTCCCATGAAGGTGGGGCTGCCATTGCTGCAGAAGATGAAAGCCTTCCTACGGTGGAGGAAATAAATCCCCGTAGTGAGAAGGCTAGAACTGACTTCTTAAAACTGCCCGAGGATGACCCTGAGACCGTAAAGTCTGAGATGGACACAGTGGCCCTTGCTAATTTTAGGGTGAAGTTCAAAATTTCAGTCCACATCGATCTGGTCCCGGCTGGACGCGATGTGGTGCAGATTCATCGCCCTGGATATTGCGCGTTCTACACATATCCATTCTACGTGGGCTACTATCTTCCCATTCTCCCATTGGCAGAGGAATTCTATCGCTACTACGGCGTCTGCCCGTCTCAGCTTTCTCCTTATATCTATAAGCTCATCCTCATGCTAACGAAGTACGCGGAATTGGCTGGCCGCAGTGTCTCTCTTCGCCACCTGATGCACCTTTTAGCATAGAGTTTCCATAGAGAGACGATGTTGCACCTTTGTCACCGTGGAGGTAAAAGCTTGGTAGTAAAGATGGACGATAAAGCAAATCGTCGATTCTGGTTTAATTACTTCTACGTCAAGACTGAGGACATGGTGGCGAATGCAAATGGATTTCCTGAGGCGTGAAATTATGCCCGTAAGTATTTTCACCAAGTGCTCATTTTGCTCGTTTTGGTCGTAGTCTAACCGTTCTGTCTTTTTCTCCAGCTGAGACCAAGCCCCCTCCTTTGGTCGCGGATATTCACGAATGGGTTAGCCAGATCTTGCCCCACACAGTGGGGATTCGTGAGTGGCCGGCCTTTTTTCAGAAGTTCAGGCCCAAACTTTCAGTGACAGGTGAGTTTGTCCGTCCATATAGTGACTTTTTACATATGTCGTCCTGACCTTGTGGTCGCGTGTTCGTTATAACTTTGAGAGTCGCCATTCTAATCACTTTTGCAGGCCAAGGGTCTTCAAAGAGGCAGAAATCTCCTGCTCTGGCATTTCGTAAGAGGAAGGCCATTTCTCTTCCTATTGCTATGGTGAGACCTGCTCGGTCGTCGACTACTACAGCGGGTGTTTCCACTTTCCCTCTGCGTTTAGTTGACGAGGACGATAAGGAAGGATCATCGCCGACTGATGATAATCTTCTTCCCCGCAAGAGGCGATCCGTCGGTATAGGCGAGGAAAGTGTCCGCGTGGGACGTTCGGTGATGGATAGCATTGTCATCAGAGAAACAACGACCATAGATCTCGGAGTTGGTACCGAGCTGCTGTCCACGATCCCGCCGCCGTCGGGGACTGAGGGATGTACATTGCTCTTTGAGGCCAGAACGAGTGTTGAAGGGTTGTCGACAAGAGTCCCTGATGCCTTACAAAGGGTGATACATCGACCTTGTTACCGACCGAGGATCCTTCCTCTCAGGTTGATACCAAGGGCAAAAGTGTTGCCAAAGAGCATTATGAGACGGGCTCCGATATGGACACCGAGGAGGTTAGGATGATGGGGGAAGGACTCACTCGGCTTGAGGTGAGGTTGGAAGGGAGTACGCGAACTATTACGATCCCTCTAGACCGGGATCTATTTGTTAACACGGAGGATGTGGTCCCTTTTCTTGGTCCACTCTGTTCCGATGTGGAGGGTAAGTACCTCGAGAAGCTGAAGGATTCCACTTTGTCGAAGAGTACATCCGGCCTTGATCTTAGGGTATGTTTGGTATTCTGTTTCCATAATCATTTTTTTAATTAGATTCTGACTTTGTTCTTACCCACTGTGGCTTTCTTTTTAGACTGTGATCTTGGAGATTGAAAGATCTCGCCAATAGGAGAGGCATAAGGCTATCTTCCAAAAGATGGAGCGGAAATATCGTGAATATCGTGATAAGCACTGTGAGCTTTGTCAGTGACTTGGTGGTAGTAGAAACTTCCCGGCCCTTTGAAACGAGCTAAAATAGAAGGATGACGAATTGGTGAAGGTCATTGGAAAATGTAGTGAGCTCGAGGGTACGTTAAAGGAAAAAGAGGAGGAGCTCGAGGTGAGTAAGGGGTTGAGGCCTAATGTGCCGACCTTCAGGCCCAAGTGGTCTCGCTGTGTGCCGAGCTGGAGGAGTGTCAACTTCGAGCGGCCGTTTTGAGTGGCGAGGTCGCTGAGAAGGTAGCAGATTTGGAGAAGTCGGAGCCAGACCAGTTATCAGCTACACGTAAAGCGGCAGCTTTAGAGGATACGATCTGTGTTATCCGTTCAGAACGAGATTTCGCCATGGAGATGACTAGGCTCAGAAAGGAATGACTTGATGAGCGGATTGGGGAGTTAGAAAAAAAAGTTGCGGACCTTAATGATCGAGTTGTTGCCCTCGAGGCCGAGAAGGCACGGTTATTGGCACATCCTTCCTCATCCCGTACTGCTCTTCCTGATGTTCCTCGGGATCTATATGAGGAATGGATTCACGTCGAGGCCCAACTAGATATATTCAGGGATCTAATGAGGACGAGGGCTGTTTTGGAAGTCGACTTAGAGAATGCATGTGGTAAGGCACATGAAGCTCGGTTTGCTTACGGTTATGACCCCGCTACACCAAAAAGTTGGTGATGCTGAAGAAGATGTGGAAGGGATTGAGCAGGATGCCTGATACGAGGATGAGTATCCCGGTGCCGACGGCGATGGTGGAGATGGTGTTGTTGAGTTAGGTAGTGCGTAGTTTCTTTTTCTTTCTTTTGCTAGTAATTCTTGTACATACTTTTGTTGGTATCTGCTTTAGCCTTTGTAAGGGATATATTTGAAGTAAGAAATGTTATTTTCGATGTTTCGTATCTAATTCTTTTCATTATGTTCGGGCTTGCATACTTCTTTCTTTTGTTTTGTTGTTTTAATCATAAAAATTTGGTTTTGGTCATGGCCAGGGTTCAATAGGCATTAATTCGAACGAGGTCGAATGTAACTTGTATTGAGTTGGTTCGAACGAGGTCAAATATGAGTTGATTCGAACGAGGTCGAATGTGAGTGAATTCGATCGAGGTTGAATGTGAGTTAATTCGAATGAGGTCGAATGTGAGTTAATTCGAACGAGGTCGAATGTGAGTTAATTCGAACGAGGTCGAATGTGAGTTAATTCGAACGAGGTCGAATGTGAGTTAATTCGAACGAGGTCAAATATGAGTTACTTAATTATGGCCGGGGGCCGAGTAGATATTGAGGCGATGTTGTTTAGGCAAAACCATGGGCGAACTTCATACACTTGTGTTTTGCTCATATACTTGGAGAAATTTACATGCTTTTCGGGCTGGCATTCTAGTCCCAGTCTATCTAGTCTCTTCATTGGGTGACTTGGAGACGTGTTGAGAGGTTGGGAAATGAACTAACCGTCTGGTGTCTCTTTCCGCTCGTATTTCGACTTGGAAGTGTCCCCCTTGTCGCCTCGTTACAAACCTCCTCGAGAAAACTCAATTGGGACAAAACTCAAGTGAGGGAAAAAGAGTGCGACTTAAAGGACATTTTTTCTTAAAAGTTGAAGTACTTGCGGTGGGCGACGTTCCAGTTGTTTGGCAGTAGTTTTTCTTCCATTGTTTCTAGTTTAAATGCCCCTTTATTTGCTGCTACCATGATTTTGTATGGGCCGCCCCAATCCGTCCCTAGTTTGCCTTCCCGTTGGTCTTTACTTGCTTGTGTTTTGGCCTTGAGCACGTAGTCCCCAACTTTGAGTGGTCTGATCTTGGACTTTTTGTTATAATAGCGTTCTGCTTGTTATTTTTGCGTGACCATCCTTATGTAGGCCATATCTATCTGTTCTTTGATTTTGTAGAGCTCTTACCTTCTGCTTTCATCGTTCCTCGACCCACTCTCATGGGAATATCGCAAACTGGGCTTTCAGACTTCGACCGGTATAATCGCATCAGTCCTATAGACTAAAGAGTAGGGGGTATCTCCTCCAGTCCTCAAGATTTCTCTTCATGATGTTCAGTATTAATTTATTGGAGGATTCCGCTTGCCCGTTGCCCACGGGGTGGTATGGTATGGAGAGTATTCTTTTGATATGCCACTTCTCAAAACATTCGACGACCATTTTTCCAATAAATTGGGGTCCGTTGTCGCAGCTGATCCGGGCCCACGGGGTGGTATGGTATGGAGAGTATTCTTTTGATATTCCACTTCTCAAAACATTCGGCGACTATTGTTCCAGTAAATTGGGGTCCGTTGTCGCAACTGATCCCTTTGGGGAAGCCGAAACGGCACACAATGTTTTTCGATATGAAGGCGATCACTTCCCGTTCGCATATTTGGGCGAATGCTCCTGCTTCTACCCATTTAGAGAAATAGTCAGTTAAAACCAGAAGAAATCGTACGTTACCTCGCCCCGCAGGGAGGGGCTGACGATGTCCATTCCCCATTTGGTGAAAGTCCAAGGGGAGGTGACTGAGTGGAGATGCTCGCCCGCTTGATGGATCATTGGGGCATATTTTTGGCATTGTTCGGATTATTTTACGAAGTTTGTGGCCTCTTTTTTCATGGTAGGCTAGTTGTAGCCTCCCCGTATGAGACACCTGACCAGAGCTCGATTGCCTGAGTGAGCTCCGCAGTGGCCTTCGTGGACTTCTTCTAGGACGCGCCGCGTCTGATTCGGGCCTAAGCATTTCACTAGGGGGTTGCCATACGTCCTTTTGTATAGTTCATTGTGAATGATGATATACCTGGCCGTTTGCATCCAGAGCTTCTTGGCTTTCTTTTTATCATCTAGGAGTACGTCGTCCTGCAAGTATGTAACAATACGGTTGCGTCAGGCCTAGGTTAGATGTATAGTCCTTACCTCAATTTGATCTATCGATGAGTGGAGGAGGGTGACCATGTTTCCTTCTCTGATTATGCTTTTAGTTGCTGCCGCTAATTTGGCGAGGTCGTCTGCTTCGATGTTTTATGCTCGAGGGATTTGGTCGAGCTGGCACTCGTCGAACTAGGGCAGTAGTTTACAGATCTAGGCTTGCTACTTTTGTAACCTTTTCTCTTTGATTTGGAAAGTCCCTGTGACTTGGTTGACGACAAGTTGAGAGTCGCAGCGTCGGATGACCGGCCTCACCCTTACGTGAGTGCTAGCCTTAACCCTGCAATCACAGCCTCATACTCGGCCTCGTTGTTAGTCATGTTCGGCCACCTTATGGACTGGCGAACCACTTCGCCTGTCGGGACTTCGAGCACAAGCCCCAGGCCGACCCCTGATGCATTGGAAGCACCATCGGTGTACAAAATCCATAGATCTTGAGTTCGCGGAGAAGCGTGGCGGCTTTTTTTTCTACTTCGGGCATTACTTTTGCGTTG
The DNA here is from genome assembly GCA_000715115.1 of Nicotiana otophora. Taxonomy (NCBI): domain Eukaryota; kingdom Viridiplantae; phylum Streptophyta; class Magnoliopsida; order Solanales; family Solanaceae; genus Nicotiana; species Nicotiana otophora. The sequence continues at coordinate 5,250 of AWOL01S0026666.1, read as the reverse complement.
AGATCGCGATGAACTCAACAAGGACTTATGGTTTTATCTCCGTCTGCGGTTGATATGTGATATCATGCTCGCTCAGTTCTATAGCCCACTTGGCTAACCTTCCCGATAGCTCAGGCTTATGCAAAATACTCCGTAAGGAGAAAGTTGTGACTACCGAGATGGGGTGGCACTGAAAGTAGGGTCTAAGCTTTCGTGAAGTTACGACCAAGGCCAGGGCCAATATTTTGAGGTGGGGATACCTCATCTCGGCATTGATTAAGGTTATGCTAATGTAATAGATGGGGGATTGCTTACCTTTATCTTCTCGGACCAAGACTGCACTCACTGCTACTTCAGATATGGCGAGGTAGACGAGAAGGCATACCCCCGGTTCCGCTTTGGAAAGCAACAACGGTGATGACAAATAAGTCTTTAATTCCTTCAGGGCTTGAACGCACTCAGAAGTCCATTGGAGGTCGGTGTCTTTCTTGAGTACACCAAAAAACTTATGGCATCTGTCGGATGATCGTGAGATGAATCTCGACAGGGCGGCGATGCGGCCGGTCAGCCTCTCAACCTGTTTTTTGCTGGTTAGGTGCTCTGGTATTCCTTTTATGGCTTTAATTTGGTCGGGGTTGACCTCAATACCCCTTTGCGATACTAGGAAGCCCAAGAATTTTCCTGAGGTCACGTCGAATGCACATTTTTCGGGATTCAACTTCATTCCGTACCGCCTGAGTATATCAAAGTCTTCTTTCAGGTGGTTGATGTGATCTTCTTTCCTTTTGGACTTGACTAACATATCGTCTATGTATACTTTTATGGTCTTGCCGAGTTAGTAATTGATCGCTTTGGTCACCAACCTTTGGTATGTCGCCCCCGCATTTTTCAGTCCGTAGGGCATCACCCTGTAGCAGTACGTTCCTTGGTGGGTGATGAAGGTAGTTTTCTCCTGGTCCTCCTCTTCCATGAGGATCTGATTGTAGCCCGAGTAGGCATCCAAGAAGTTCAACAGTTCATGCCCGGCCGTTGCGTCAATGAGCTGGTCAATGTGAGGTAGCGGGAATGAATCTTTGGGCGTGCTTTGTTTAAATCCATAAAGTCTACCCACATCCGCCACTTTCCGTTCTTCGTTTTCACTATGATCACATTGGCGACCTATTGGGGGTATTTTGATTTGCTGATGGAGCCATTTTCTAACAATATTTTGACCTCCTCGCGGACTGCATTGTTTATTGCGGAATTGAACTTTCGCCTAACCTGCCTTACCGAGACGTAGAACGGGTCGACGTTCAACTTGTGTGTGGAGACCTCCTTTGGGATACTTGACATGTCTGCATGGGAAAAAGCAAACAAGTCCGCGTTAGCAGTTAAGAATTGACAGAATTTACTTGGTTTTTGGAGCTTGCGACCGACGTAGGCTTTCTTGTTGTGGTCGTTATCATCAAGTTGGATGGGGTCGAGGTCTTCTATGGTTGATCCCGTGGCGTCTATTGTTTCGGGATCTCTAACGACGTCTGCTTTTTCATCACAGCTCGACCTCGACCTTGTTAATTGCTATGCATCATCTGCTTTGCCCTTCTTTTGTTGGGTATATGTACAATCCAAGCGATGCTAGCATTCTTGAGATGTGCGTTGTTCTCCTCATATGCTGAATACTCCCCATGGGGTTGGAAATTTGATAATTTGGTACCAACTAGAGGGGATAACCATCATGGCGTGTATCCAAGGTCGATCTATTACGACATTGTACGTCATATCCTAGTCCATGATGTGGAATGTGGTTTCCAGAGTGACATCGCCGGCCAGGACGGGGAGTGTGATTTCCCCGGACGTTCGTTCAACTGCATTGTTAAAACCTATTAGTGTGATGCAGCACGACACTATCTTATCCTCGAATTTCATTTGGGCAAATACTCAAGGATGGACAATGCATGTGCCGCTCCCATCGTCCACCATAATGCGTCTTACATATGTATCTAATATTCGTAATATAGTAACAAGGACATCATAGTGAGGGAAAAACAAACTGTGGGTATCTGACTTATTGAAGGTGATACTTTCTTTGAGTTCGTCGTACCGTTCATAAGTGATTGACCATTTGAGCTTGTGGGTTATGGCAAAATTTACGTGTTGATCGAAATATCGTCGCCGCCCCCGATGATCATTTGAATGGTCCGAATCGGTGAGGGTGGTTTCGGCGGTCCTTGGTGTTGTTCATGTCCTCGGGCAAAGTTAGTCCCCCCTCGGCCGATCAACAATTCTTTGAGGTGTCTTTGATGAAGTATGTTCACGACCTCCTGCCTTAGGGCGATGCAGTCCTCCGTTTTGTGACCTCGCTCTTGGTGGGACCCACAGAGGGCGTTTGCTTTTCTAGGGCTTGGGTCTGACCTCATCGTTTGTGGCCACTTTACTTTTGGTCCGACCTTCTCTAATGCGTAGACTATTTCTGAAGGTGACACACAAAAATTATGAGCGGATAGTAAAGGGGGCATACCTCTCTTGTTCTGGTGAGTCCCTGTCATTGGCCTAGATGGCCCCTCTTCGTGGCAGGAAGGGGGCACGATGGCGCTTCTGACATATGGCTGATGCATTTCCCGGATGGATCGTGGAGCTGTGAGATCTCTTCTGGCATCATTTCTTTGATCCTTCCTGGTTTCGGCTTGTACCGAGGTCAATCGATGGGTTGGCCCATTCAGGTCGTCTTTGTCGGCATGGACCTCAGTACAGTAGGTGTTGTGTATTTCATCCCAAGTGGTTAGAGGATATTTCATAAGCTGAATTAATAGTTTTCTGGTCGCCCTTGAGCCATTCTTGTTCAGCCCATTCTGGAAAGCTGCTACATCCATTCCTTCTGATACATTCGGTAAGGTCATCCTTACTCTATTGAATCGAGCGAGGAAGTCCATCAATCCCTCTCCAGGTGATTGTTTGATGGCAAATATATCGTTCACTCTTGCCTCCACCTTCTTAGTCCCAGCATGGGCCGTTACGAACATGCCGGCCATCTCTTCGTATGTTTCAATGGAGTGCACGTGCAGCTGTGAATACCAAGTTAATGCTCCTTCGGTAAGGGTCTCGCGCAAACTTTTTCAACAAGGTAGAGGAGACTTGTTCTTTGGCGAGATCATTTCCCTTTACCACAGTGACATAGTGAGTTACATGATCTTCGGGGTCGGTCGTACTGTTATAAATTTTCAGATAAGGCGGCATCTTGAAGGTCTTGGGTATGGCATATGGGGCGGCTTCATCACTAGGGTTGTTCAAGGAACTGACCAGCGTCTCTTTTTGGGAAGAGTTTTGGGGCACCCGGTATTTTATCAACTCTTTCTTAGTATTCTCTCATTTGATCCTGAAGCATTTTGTTTTCATTTTCCATTTCTTCCATTTTCCTCAGAATGGCCGTGAGGGTGTCGTTACCTGCATTATTAATATTCTGAGTGATACCTGTTACTAGAGGGGGAGGGTCGTGCTACATGGCCATTGCTGGTGTAATGCAAGTCCTTGCATTTTCTCTGATTGCCTCCTGAGTGGGCTTGTCGAGGATGTCGGTCAGCGTATTTATCAGCCAAGCCTCGAATAGCTCCTTCACCGCTGGTGGCGCCGCTTCCATTGTGGACGTGGAAGCTCTTTTTCCACGGGATGTTGTGATACTGCCGTGAGGGAGGGGCGACCCACTTCGTCGGGGAGAGGTGTTAGATGTTATGTTTTCGCCTTCTATTTCGGAGACCTCATTGATGGTGTTTAAGTGGTTGGTAGTGAAATCGTTCACTGCCTTCATTCTTTCTTCTCCATTACCTGCCATGTCAGATCCTTGTGTACAAGGAAGTAGGAGCTTTTTTTTTATGGACTGTGCTAGTTATAGATCTAGAAGAAACTAAAAACTCAACTAGATAATCCCCATAGACGGCGCCAAATTATTTGACTAAAAAATGTAGACTTTTTATTAAACTAATTAATTTAGTATGACGAAGGGCTAAACCTAGTTAATGATAATAACTTCAGATCTATAATTGATTAACATAAATAGAGCAAGAACAGTGTTGAGAGAAGATTAAATATGATGTACATTCAATGTACATAGAACATTAATGATGGGGGAATATCAAGCAATAAATAATCGATAAATGGCATTAAAGTAAATAAGGAGAATGATTCACCCAATATTGAATGAGGTGGATGATTCCTCCTTCTGACAATGATGAATGATAGACAAATACTAGAATGTTGGGACCCTTCTCGGATCTAACGGAAAAAGTATGGAATAGTAGACAATTGAATCTCTTTAGAAAGGTAGTGATTGTCTTTAACCTAGAGAGAAAGTCTGTTTTTCAAAGAATGTTCTTATCAGAGAATATTGCCTTTCCTTTCCCTATTTCTCTTTCTATTTATCTGGGAAGTTCCCTAGTCAACCCTAAAAGTACTGTTACCAAGAATATTCAATAGAATATTCTCTTGAATATTCTTCTGAATATTCAATTACAAAAACTAGCTGTTAACACTGCCCTTGATACTCGACATCGGTCGTTATTGACTACTCGGCTAAGAGCCCCGTTATCTACTAATCGACCTCGTCCATATCACTTTCCACGATACCGCTTCACGCTAAATCTCACTGAGGTAGATTTTGACCCATACACTTCAATCTTTACTTTTCTATTTTAGGTTGTTAACATAGGTTACCAATTGCTAAAATACTAAAAGGGTCACAACTGTTATTATTTTGTATTGCTGTATTAAACAATTAAACTTTCTGAAAATATAAAACAGAAAGTTAGTAATACTTGTTTAACGAAATAGATTCTGGAAAACAAAAAATAGTATAGGAATAAATCAAGCGCATTGAATACACAGTGTGCCCTTAAGGAAATTATTCCCCTCAAGTACCCGAGGTGCTGGAATATATCCTCCCAGGATAGAACGATTTAACTTACCAGTGTATTAGTACCAAAACTCTGATGAACTGCGAACCACTCAATGGTCGTAAAACACACTGAAAAAATATTGTACAGAAGAAGAAGAAGAAGAAGAAGCTCAGACAATTTCGTAAGTAAAGATTCTGGGATTCAAACTCTATTTATAGAGTTGCTGGCATTGTTTCTGAAAAGGTTTGCAACCTTTCAAAAACAGCCATGGCTGTTGGAAAAGGGGTGTTTGAAACATTGCGGGAAAAATATATTTAAAATAATCCGAGAAAGAAAACGGGCATGACCGAACCGGGTCGCGGGTCATGGGTTATTCCGGATTGAATTTTTAGTTAATTATTTAATT
>AWOL01S0026662.1:0-10614 GCA_000715115.1 Nicotiana otophora | reverse complement strand
GTATCAATGGATGTGGACGTGGCAATAGACGAAATTATAATCATCATCATTATGGTAATGAGAATAATAATGATTCTCAAAATAATCCTTCACTCTGTGAAAGTAATGTTTATCATCGATTTGACATGAGATTTTGTAAAGCACATATAGATGATTATGGTCCATTCATGATGTGAATGTGATGACATGTGATTTATGAATACATATTTATTCTTGGAAGAATATGAACGTGTTAGTGGTAGTGAATATACCACACTCACCTCTAGAAGAAGGTTTGATATGAAATAAGAAAATAATGTCATTACTATGACATAAATGGTCATTGGTCACATACCTATTATACGCCAAAATATTTTGGCAATGTGATTATTAGAGAACAACAGTAATGCAAGAAACAGATCTTTCATATAATTTTGATCATGACCATAATAGTATAACTTTCTCTTTAAAAGATATTCAACATATAAATGTTGATGAATATATGGTAGTACAAAATTAATTGAGAGCTCTGGAAGAGTCAATTACTACTATTTTTGAGGAATGAAATTGATTATCAATAAGGCATTATGTTGTAGTAAGTCTCAAAGAAACTTATTGAATTTCTAAAGTATTCACGAAAGCGGTTGATTATATTGAGACTATAAATAATGAGAAAATTTAATATCTTTATATTACTACAACTTTAGCATGGTAATATGTATATAAAAATTACCCGCTTTATTGCCTGATTTGTACTACATACATAAAGTATGGTGAAATTACATGACACAGTAAACTGGATGTTTATTGATATATAATACCCATGTCAATAGTAAATTGGGAATTTAATTAATAATTGCACATGTCATAATGTAAACCTAAAGTTTACTGATACAGATAATTTTATCAAGCATGGCCTATTGAACAATCTTGATTTAAGCATGATGTGCAAAATAAATGAGAATTCACATGAGTAAGTGTTGAAGAAGATTTTTCATGAATTCTCATATGTTTCTTGTTCTCATTAATTAATATACCAACTAAAATTGAGATTGAATCCCTTGAATTCTGAAATTTATCAAAGGTGAATATGGGCCCATTCACCTGCCATGTAAACCTTATAAAGATGCATTTATGAGATGGTTACATGTGCGTTTATTATCAACCCGCAGCTTGAATGCCAGGTTTCTTGCTCAATAATTTAATTTAGAGCATAATTTCTAGATTTTCTATTCAAGAAAGTTCATTTTGATAAGTTGGTTTATATCATAGTTGGTTTAGCAAAACGATTTATTGACTGCCTCCACTTAATAGCTAAACTATTGCTTATGAGAACAAAGTTATCTATATCAGTTTGATATACATTAAACACGAAAGTATATTACATTCTTCCCTCACAACTGGTTCAGGGTCAGGAACTAAATAATTCCATCTTATTATTATTAATGTGCGGTGTATATTTTGATTAACACCATAACGCACAATGATGGGTTCCCAAAATTGAGGAATCAAGTTAGTTTTTCTAACATGAGGGTGACATATGATAAACATTTGAGAAAAAGGTTATGTGGAATGAATTATCATTTCTACATCTAGATCCTCGAATAAGATAATATGAACTTGAAGTTCATAAAAAAAGATAATTCATCAGCAATATATTGCAAAGCATACCAGACATATTTGCTGACCTAAAGAAAGTAACTATATTCTCACTGCAAATGCTCCTATTAGAATAAGTCCTATATGGACAAAATCTATGGTACGCTTAACGCGTATAAACAAATCGGTTTCAAATAAAATTCTTGATAAAGAAGATGAGCAAATAATCATAATAAGGAGGCAAGTGATCTATAACATCACATGACATAACACTTCATAAAATCTCAGGAGAAGTTCAGGTACCAGAAAATATAAATGAAGAGATCTCTATGTTATGTCTTTATGAAAAAAAAGAAGGTTGGAACTGATATAAAATATTCGTCGACGACATCTATGATAGCGCTAAATATATATATAAGGATCTTAAGTCCAGAGAAATGATTCAAGTAGAATTGGTTTCATATGAAAGTCATGTAGTTTTGAACATGCAGTTCAAATACTTAAAAATATAAAGTCAATGGTGGGTGCAATCACTTTTATCTATCTTATATATCTAGCATGACATAAAACTTGATATGCATCTAAAGTCTATTTATATGGCTTATATGACTTAACTTATATGATAATCCTTGAAGCATTTAAATCGATTAAAGCATATACAATTCTTGATCTTGAAGTACCACATCCTCAGTGCAAATTATGCACAAATGTATCTTGCTATAACTATAAGCATGATAATATGATAGCGAGAATTTTTACCTTTATGGAGATATTGAAAAGGCTATTCCACGACATTATATGAAGACATTACATATCTATCAAGAATAATTATTTCAAGATGCAATATATTTATTGGAGTTAATATGGATGATTTATTCACCAAATCTCTGTCGACATCAACCTTCAAGAAGCTAATGCACAAGATTAGAATGTGAAGGCTCAAAGATGTAAATTGGTGCTCTCATCAGGGGGAGTTAATATGCATTGTACTCTTTTTTCCTTACAAGGTTTTGTCCCACTGGGTTTTTCTTGCAAGATTTTTAACGAGGCAACCAAAAGGCGTATTGTTAGATATGTGTACTCTTTTTCCTTCACTAGAATTTTTTTCCCACTGGGTTTTATTTTAGTTAAGATTTTAACAAGGCAGATTATCTGTTGAATAGACATTCAAGGGGAGGTGTTATAAATAGAATTGTATTTAAGGTGAATGTCTATATTTTAGAGAGATTTTAGGGTTTGTTACTTGGTGGCTAAGTTACTTTTTTGCTATAAATAGAGGGGGTCTATTCCATTATAAATCATCCCAAATCAATAAAAATTCTCTCTCTACTTTTCTCTGCAATACTTTTCTTCTTCTCTTATTGTTTTATAACAATACAGATAAAATGGGAGTAATTTTTGAGACCTAAAGCAACGTTTTACTTTTACCTTTGGGTTGAGCCGCTCAGTTATATAGTCTTGATGACTTGTAATTAGGGGCGTATAAACCGAACCGGAAAATCGCACCAAACCAAAAGTTCAAGCCAAATCGATTAGGATTGGTTTGATTTGGTTTGGTATTGAATAAAAAAATCTGAACCAAGCCGACATATAAATATATAATTTTTATATATACTTTTAATACTTTTTATAGAATTTTCTTTAAAAAAATATCTAGAAATATTTGCGATTCTCTTGTAGGATGTAATATTTAGTTAAATATGAAGTGCTCCATATTTATTAACTTTAAATAATGGTTTGTATGATCACTTTCTTATCAAGTGTTAGTGAAATGCGTCAGTCTCTTTGTTCTTCCATATTCATATGTCAAGATCTATTAAATTCTTATATCTTTTGTGAATTTGAAATGACATTTCGATAATTTAAAATTAAATAGAACATATCATTATATAGGTTCATATTTATTTTTATGTTTAATTATTAAATTCGATTAACCTTGAAAGTATACATCAACGTAAAATTATTGTCAGATGACTAAAAAATAAATATCATGTGTTATTAAGAAAACTCTTTTATAAGAATATTTTAATAGATTATATATTTGTCAATTTTTTTAATTTTTACTAAACATATATTTACTTATAAAAAATTTAACAAAGTAAGATGAAATAATATTCACATAACAAAAAATCCCCAAAACCCCGACAAAACCAACCAATTCAAACCGATATAGTTGGTTTGATTTGGTTTCTATAAAAAACGAATCAATCCGGTCCATGTACACCCCTACCTATAATATCAGTAATGTAGGATGAAATTATAGTTATTAGGCTGTAATTTCAAATCCTCTATCCGCAATATTCCTGCTGCAATCTAATCATTTTCATTTTTTTTTTGTTTGTTGAAACTGGACTATGATTTATACCGAGTATTTCGTAATTTCTTCGACGTTCCATAACTATTTGGTTCTTTTTGAATTGTTTAGGGTTTTCTTTTCATGAAATAGATAAATATTTTTCGTTATTTGGAATGATAATTTGCTAGAATGTTGAGCGACCCAAGAAATAATAAAAACTTTAAATAAGTAGATACGATGTTCCGTGTTATTGAGTAGTTTGAACCGACAGAATTTAAAAAAGCCCAAGAAAGGAAGTTTTGAATACCAAATCTTACCTCATTGGTGGAGATTGAGATCCGTGATCTTCGCTTTGCTTACGGCACCTTACTTTGATTTGATCACTTCTTGTACTGAACTGTTGCCTCCTCCTCTGCCGCTCAAACATTCAATTCTCCATTTCTTTTTTAAATTTATGTGTTATCTCTAATGCTCAGACTCTTTAATTTGACTGATACTTAATATTTGTTTCTTTCCACAAGATATATATTTATTTACTCACTCAAACAATTTTATTTATTTACTTATTTTTATAATTAGGGAGAAAATGATCTTGTATAACCACAAAGTTACTTTGTACTGAAAAATGTCATGTTATTGGAATGCACAAAAGTTCAATTTGTGGAGTAAGCTGTTATCACTTTTGGATCTCACGCAATTGCATGGCTTTAACAATACTCAAAATATTACCTTAAAAACATCCACATGAGTTTGGTGACAGAAAGTTTTCATTCTTTTTTCTCCTACAGTCCTTCTACTCCATATCATTCATGAGATCTCTGAGATTTTGCCATCGCATTCATCAGATTTTGAAATCATTCTCAGTCTAAATAGTGGTTTTCATTATTATCACTTAATTTATTGTCATATGCACTAGGAATTCTTCCCTTTGGTAAACGATTTCTTGTGAGGAGGGTTATGGGCCTCCTAGATTCTTTGTTGGGAAATGAGAGTAGAAGGTTTATCAAGAGAAAAGATAGTGATGCGGGTGAAGCAGGTTTGTCCGCTATTTGCCCCTTTCAATTTGTTAGAATTGAGGATCTTAAAATACACTCTGCTGTTTGCATTGTTATTCTTGCCGTTCCTGTTCTATACTTTATGTTTTAAGGGGTCAACAGGGTTTTAGGTTTTCATAAATATAATTTATTCNCCTGTTCTATACTTTATGTTTTAAGGGGTCAACAGGGTTTTAGGTTTTCATAAATATAATTTATAATTTATTTTGCACACATTCTTTCGTGTGTTAATATCTGGAAACTGGGAGTTAACAATCTGTTCATTAATTATCTTTATGAAATTAGAGTCTGAGTTTAGTAATGCAGTCTACTTCTTTGCTCCAAGAAATTGCTGTATATTGTTGTCTTAATCAGGAGTATCTAAGTTTATCGAGCATTTGGTTTAGAATCAATTATTGCGTTTATATGCATTGATGAGTGAAGCTCATTGGTCTTTCAGAATTATGTGTTTAGAATTTAGTATTTGTTGACGTTTTGGTGAAGTTTCACACAAACACGCATATCTATGTATATATATGTTTAGGCGTTAAAAAATACTTGGTTCAGTTGAACCCGTAATGCATAAGCTGCGCGACATCCACACATATCTTGTAGGATTTCTGCTTTTTGATTGCTCTGCATCATTTTGGGTAATAAGGCATTACCTGGGCAATAATTTATCTCCGCTTAGTAGTACTTACTATACATAATTTTTGCTAATATTCAGAACAACTTGTGCTTTTGCCTTGATTAAAATCTATATTGTTTGAATCTTACTGGTATGGCCCTATTCTAAACCAGGTAGAGCATTGGAAGAACTCAGAGGTTCCCTCTACAATGAGCTTCGAACATCAGAAGGAGCAAAGCGTCAACAACAACGATTCTGTGGTCCAGTTGTGGCAATGACCTTCAATTTCATGGTTGCGGTTGGAATAATATTGGGAAACAAACTTGTATGGCTTTCTTTCCCATATTTATCGATTGTGGATGGTAGCAATATATGTAACCCCAAATAAAGTGTCTTTAACTGTTGTTGACATGGTCTAGCGTGTAATATGTTATTGGCTTCTAAGCTTGTTAATATGTTTTGCAGGTTATGGGCAGAGTTGGATTTAATTTTCCAATTTTCCTAACTTTTATTCACTACTGCTGTGCTTGGATACTACTTGCCATCTTCAAGGCTTTGTCATTGCTTCCAGCTTCTCCTCCCACTAAATCAACGCCATTTTCTTCACTGTTTTCTTTGGGTGTTGTGATGGCTTTTGCCTCTGGCCTTGCCAATGCAAGTCTGAAGCATAACAGGTTCCCATAGTGTTAAACGTTTTCTCCAAGTCTCAAACCTGTGGCAACTTCTTTTTCCTAACTAGCCCCGACTTGTGCAGTGTGGGTTTTTATCAGATGGCTAAAATTGCTGTTACTCCAACCATTGTCATTGCAGAGTTCTTTCTTTTCAAGAAAACCGTATCTCTTCACAAAGTTAGTCGTGTAAAAGCTTTACCAAATAATATCGACAAATCATATTATAGCCCTTCATGATAACATCATCCTGGAATTTTCTATTTAAGTTCAAAGAATGGTGCTGCAGGTTGTGGCATTGGCTGTCGTGTCAGTAGGCGTTGCAGTTGCAACTGTCACGGACTTGGAATTTAATTTATTTGGGGCTTGTATAGCAATAGCATGGATTGTTCCAAGCGGTGTAAATAAAATTCTTTGGTCAAGTCTCCAGAAACAAACCAATTGGACTGCACTCGCGTAAGAAGTGCTTCTCTATTCTTTTCATTTAAATACATTATGATATCAAGTGACTTTGTGCTTGAATATGCTTAATGAATACCAAATGTTTTAACGCAGGTTAATGTGGAGGACAACCCCAGTGACAATTTTCTTCTTGGTAGCTCTGATGCCTTGGTTAGATCCTCCTGGAGTGCTATCCTTCAAATGGGATGTCCATAATACGACTGCTATTCTAATTTCAGCTTTACTTGGTTTTCTCTTGCAATGGTCTGGAGCTTTAGCACTTGGGTGAGAGACACTATTTTCCTATTAATGTGAAACTTTCTTATTTTGTCATGTAAAACCGTAACTTTTCTATGCAGAGCTACATCAGCGACATCACACGTTGTTTTAGGACAATTCAAGACTTGTGTGATCCTACTAGGAGGATATTTCCTGTTTGGTTCAGATCCAGGGTGGATAAGTATTTGTGGCGCCATTACAGCTCTTGGTGGAATGACAGTTTATACATCCCTTAGCATAAAGGAATCAAGAGAAAAGGCGAGTGACCAACTCCCGAAGCACAGCTTACCTCCTCAAAAACTCAAGAGTACTGAAGATGATAACTCCAAATACTCACCTTCAGAACACAATCCAAGTGTCGTCTGAGCTGCATTTCTTCCGCTCTTTATTTCATCCTGTTTCCTTTTCTTTTTTTTTGTAGGTACAGAAGTTAGATCTAATTTGGGACTCACTTTAATCTATGGAACGTCATAATGTAATGTTCTGCAATGCAAAACGTTGCAACACACAAGAATCATATTAATTGAAGAAAATGCTTCAGGATTAGTGCATGATAACTTAGAAAGTTTGGCTTTTTAGTACAAAAAGATTCGCTAAAGTTTAGCCAACTTAGATTAAAATTTTCCATAGAAAAAATATGTATGATAGAACCCTGACTGCAATAGGAGCCAGAAATTGGTTCAGGGGCCTCCTAGGAAACATGGTAAATAGTTTTCCTTTCCTTGTGTTGTGGCTCTTTCTGCAAATGAAGAGAACAATCCTGGACATCATTAGCTACCTGCATAGGTGTTCTTAACATCACTAGATTTAGTACATATACTGAAATTTCCTTCCAACATACTTCATATGGATTTCTTATGCAAAAATGTGAGTGCAAGGTGACAAGGTTTTTTGGAAATACTTGGAGGTCCTTCTTTTCACATAATATACAGGAATCTAGGCGTTTTTAAAAAACAATACTTCCTCCGTTTCAATTTATATGAACCCGTTTGACTGGACACGAAATTTAAGAAAAAACTAAGACTTTTGGAATTTGTGGCCCTAAACAAGTAAAAAAGGGGCCCAAAGTATTTGTGTGGTTATAAAAGCTTCTCATTAAGGGTAGAATGGTAAGTTTAAATAAAATTGTTACCAAATTTAGAAATGGGTCATTTTTTTGGGAACGGACCAAAAATAAAATAGATTCATATAAACGGAACAACAACAACAATAACAACCCAGTATAATACCACTAGTGGGGTCTGGGGAGGGTAGTGTGTACGCAAACCTTACCCCTACCCTTGGTAGAGAGGCTGTTTCCAAATGACCCTCAGCATCCTTCCCTCCAAGAACTCCCCACCTTGCTCTTGGGGTGACTCGAACTCACAACCTCTTGGTTGGAAGTGGAGGGTGCTTACCATCAGAGCAGCCCACCTTGTCAATTCATATAAACGGAACATGGAGTACAAAATATGATGTATAACAAGAGTACGTGTATTATTTATACTTACATAAGAACACCTACAATTTAACAAGTCTTTTGTCCTTTCCTTCTTTTGTGGCGCTTGTATTAGAAAACAGTTTGGTTGGTTTTGTGCTTATTCTAGCCTTGTTTTAGTTCTATATTTTTTATTAAAGTGTGATAAAAATTGCACGGGACCCCCTATTTGGTCGTCCCCATTTAATTTATACCCATATTTTTAAAATTCTTTAATCTATACCCTAATTTTGACAACTTCAAGCGCCTCCTCTTCTTCCTCCTAACCTATGCGCTCCTTTCTTCCTCCTCTTCTTTTCCTCTTTTTCTTTTCTCTCTCAAACACATGAGACTTTGTATAAGTATGATTGATTGGATATGTAAAGTTTTTATTAAATCTTATCAACTATCATATTCTATGTTGAAGGACGAGTAAATAAAACTCCACAAGCTGGTTAAAGTATGTGTGATTTGTGTCTTTCCCTGATCCATCCTTCTTAAACATACAACAGCAACTGACTAATACATGTCCTCTCTTCCAAGTTACCTGCCACAAGAATGGCACATGCATGTAAAGTTTATTATACACAATAGTTGCTCTCGCGATCTCTTTGAATTAGCTTACCCCTTGCTTTATGATATCATCTGCAGAAAAAATGANGGTAGAGAGGCTGTTTCCAAATGACCCTCAGCATCCTTCCCTCCAAGAACTCCCCACCTTGCTCTTGGGGTGACTCGAACTCACAACCTCTTGGTTGGAAGTGGAGGGTGCTTACCATCAGAGCAGCCCACCTTGTCAATTCATATAAACGGAACATGGAGTACAAAATATGATGTATAACAAGAGTACGTGTATTATTTATACTTACATAAGAACACCTACAATTTAACAAGTCTTTTGTCCTTTCCTTCTTTTGTGGCGCTTGTATTAGAAAACAGTTTGGTTGGTTTTGTGCTTATTCTAGCCTTGTTTTAGTTCTATATTTTTTATTAAAGTGTGATAAAAATTGTACGGGGCCCCCTATTTGGTCGTCCCCATTTAATTTATACTCATATTTTTAAAATTCTTTAACTTATACCCTAATTTTAACAACTTCAGGCGCCTCCTCTTCTTCCTCCTAACCTATGCGCTCCTTTCTTCCTCCTCTTCTTTTCCTCTTTTTCTTTTCTCTCTCAAACACATGAGACTTTGTATAAGTATTATTGATTGGATATGTAAAGTTTTTATTAAATCTTATCAACTACCATATTCTATGTTGAAGGACGAGTAAATAAAACTCCACAAGCTGGTTAAAGTATGTGTGATTTGTGTCTTTCCCTGATCCATCCTTCTTAAACATTCAACAGCAACTGACTAATACATGTCCTCTTTTCCAAGTTACCTGCCACAAGAATGGCACATGCATGTGAAATTTATTATACACAATAGTTGCTCTCGCGATCTCTTGGAATTAGCTTACCCCTTGCTTTATGATATCATCTGCAGGAAAAACGACAGAAAAGGGCTGCAGAACTAAAAAATAAAAGATAGAAAAAATAACTTCAGAACATTATAAAAAAACCCAGTTAAAACTTCAGCACAATTCGGCTTAAGTTATATTTTAAAGCCATCTAGCTTCAAAGAAAGGCAGAATTTTTTTTTTAGCTCTAAGACTGCTGAAGTTTAGCAAATACAAAATAAAAACTCCAGCTCCTAGGATGCTGAAATTCAGCAAATACAAAACAAAACTTCAGCTCCTAGAATGCTGAAGTTCAGCAATTACAAAACAAAAATTCAGCTCCTAGAATGCTGAAGTTCAGCAATTACAAAATAAAAACTTCAGCCAAAGCATGTTGTAGTTTTATTGAACTGAAGTTTGTCATTGCACCATGAACTGAAGTTTGCGTGATTGCCTTTGCAAGTCAGGCCAAACTTCAGGCAACAATATCTGAAGTTTTGCTTTGATAAGGCCACACTTCATGCAAAACAAGTTCAAACTTCAGACATAAATTTTTGTTACTTCATGACCGTATGTCTGAAGTTACCCGAAAAGTGGGTACGCTTGTAATTTTTTTTGCAAAGCGGATATAAGTTAAAATGTGACCCAGAAACTGAGTATAGATACAAATCCCCCTAAAGTGTGGACTTAGTTTTGAGAGAACTATTTATAGAGTTATTATTTGAAAATTATGTTTGGAGTTTTTGGACAAGAGAATAAAATACAATTATTCAAAATATCATTATAATTTTTTTT
>AWOL01S0026649.1:0-10064 GCA_000715115.1 Nicotiana otophora | reverse complement strand
CATCTCTTCTTGGATTTTTAAGTTGGAGAATCAAGGTTTTAACTGTGAAGAAAGAAGAAAATAACAATAAAACTACAAAAGAGATAAATGGCATTTCGGGGCTAAGAATGGTGCCACCTCACTTTTCTTTTCCCATCCTTTATATTAATATTGTAACGATCCGACTTATCGTTTTAAGAATTTACGCCTCGTTCAGCTACTAAAAGTCTCGAACAACTTCGTAATATGTATTATGACCCGCATGTGTGGTCGAGTTTGGTTTTCGGAAGATTAGGAATTAAATTTAAAGAAAAATTCTCATTTTGAAGCTTAAATGGAAAGAATTGACCGGAGAGTTGACTTTTGAGCAAATGACCTCGGAATGGAATTTTGATGATGTCAATAGTTTTGTATGGCGATTTCGGAATTAGACGTGTGTCCAGATTTGGATTTGGAAGTCCATAGGACAATTCAGTGCATTTTGGCGAAAGTTGAAAAATAGAAGATTTTTGGAAAGTTTGACCGAGATTTGACTTTTTGATATCGGGGTCGGAATCCGATTCTAAAAATTGAAACAACTTAATTATGTCATTTATGACTCTGTACAAAATTTGAAGTCATTCCGGATTGATTTGATACGTTTCGCCGCAAAATATAGAAGTTGGAAGATTTGAAAACTCATAATTCGATTCGATGCGCAATTCGTAATTTCGGTGTTGTTTTCCGTGGTATGAAGCCTCGACTAAGTTCGTATTATATGTTGGACATGTTGGTATACTTGGTTAAGGTCCCGAGGGCCTCGGGTGGATTTTCGAAGGTAAATAGAATGGATTTCGAACAAAGAGGGTTGCTGGAAATTTCTGTTGTAGAGCTGTTCGCCAGAAATTTCTGGTGCATGGAGCCAATGGTGAAAGCTTATATCTCGCAATCTATAAGGAATATGAGAATTTTTAAAACGCCAAAGTTGTAGCCCTTTTATTCAAGTTTACAGAATGTTAAACCATTCATCATTTGGACATTTGTATATAAAGCTATGATTGATTGAATGAAGGATGGTAGGACAGTTTCGTCAGAAATGTTTGATGCGTGGAGCCGACTTTGGAAGCTTATATCTCGCAATGTATAAGGAATCGGAAACTTATCAAAACATGAACATTGTAGTCTTTTGATTTTAGTTTCCAGAAAGTCAAACCATACATCATTTGGACATTTGTACAGAAAGTTATGATGGATTGAATAAAAGCTGGTGCAAGGAAGTTCTGGTGTGGACTTTTAGCGACGGAAAATGGACTTTTAGTGACGGATGGGCAGAAACTTAAGGACCAAAAATTGACATTCCTTCATTTCATTTTGGATATTTGGAGCACGGTTCTTGGGCGAATTTTGGGCGATTTTCACGGGAAAATATTGTGGGACCCATAAATGAAACAAAGAAAAGGATTGAAATGTTGAAGAAGCAAGTGGGCGGATGAAGCCAAGTTGGGCGGCTGATTCAACAATTTGCATATAGTTGAATGAGCAAATTTAATTGGCTGAGAGGTTGGCAATTTTGCCTATAAATAGAGATGCTTCTCTCTATGTTTAATACACCAAAAACAAAGAGAAGCTAAATAGAAAGCAAAGCAGTGAGAGTAAACCACAGGTTGTTGTCTGTGAGATAAATAGTGAGTGACAATATTATTGTAGTGATGTGTTTTAAAATAAAGAGTGTTATTTCTTTCAAAGTTGTAGTAGTCTCTTGACACTACTGAGTTGTAATATTACAGTGTTAATATTGCTCCACTGGGGTATTATATTTTACCCCATTAAAAGATTTAGTGTTATTATTACTCTCTTATATTATTATTATTTGTCGTGGATATTATTCCTGGGCGGGATATATTTAATTTCCCAACAACATAGTATCAGAGCCATGGAAAATAATGGTACGATGTCTTTTCAGTACCTCCATCTCACAAAAGATAATTATGAGAAATGGTGTCTACGTATGAAAGTCATTCTTGGCTCTCAGGATGTGTGAAAAATCGTAGATAGAGGGTATGCAAAACCCGATAACGAGGAAGCCTTGCCTTAAAATAAAAAAGATATCATGGCAAAGACGAGGACGAAGGATCAACAAGCCCTCACGCTCATCCACCAATGTTTGGATGATGCCATATTTGAGAAGGTGGCAGATGCTACCACTTTAAAGGAAGCTTGGGGGATTTTACAAAGTTCTCTTCAAGTAGTTGACAAGGCGAGGAAGGTAAAACTTCAAATTCTAAGGGCTGATTTTGAAGTTTTAAAAATGACAGAATCCGAATGCATTTCGAAATTTTGTTCAAAAGTGAAGGCTTTTGTAAATCAATTAAGAAGATATGGGGAGGACATAAAAGATGTCTGTGTGGTAGAAAATATCCTTCGTACTTTAACACCTAAATTTGATTTTGTGGTGTGTGCTATTGAGTAGTCAAAAGATTTAGACTTTATGATGGTAGAGCAATTGGAGGGTTCTTTACAGTCCCATGAAGAAAAGTTCACGAGGATACAAGAAGTGCTATTGGAGAAACTTCTTAAAACGCAGACACCCTTTAAGGATTATGGAGGTGAAAAGAGTTATCGAGGAAACGGGCGAGGCAGAGGCTGTGGTGGTCATGGAAGAGGAAGAAGTAACGGTAACAACTGCAACAATGAAGTTAAAATACACCAGACATTCAGAGGTCGTGGTCGTGGACATAGAGGAGGAAGAGGATGTGGCTACTACCAAGAAACTAATGGACAAAAGTATGACAAATCCAAAATTGAGTGTTATAATCGTCATAAGTTTGGCCATTACTTTTGGGAATGTCGTACCAATGTTGATGAAAAAGATAACATTGTTGACAACAAGAAAGAAGAAGTTGAGTCAACGCTTTTGATGACACTCAAGGAAGAAGACATGAATGATTGCAGCTCGTAGTATTTGGACAATGGAGCAAACAATCATATGTGTGGATGCAAAGAGAGGTTTGTGGAGATCACTAATAGGGTGAGAGGTAATGTGTCCTTTGGAGATTCCTCAAAGATTCAAATCGAAGGGATAGGTACTATTCCGATCTCCTGTAAAGATGGTAGTCATAAGCTAATTCAAGATGTTTATTATGTGCCAAAATTAAAAAGTAATAGTTTGAGTTTGGGCTAGCTTCTTGAAAAGGAATATGACATCCACGTGAAAAATATGCATCTTTGGCTAAGAGATTCAAGTGGAATTCTGATTTCTAAAGTGCATATGGCAAAGAATAGATTATTTTCTCTGAATCTTAAGGCAATTGATGCAAAGTGTTTAAAGGCTAATGTGCAAAATGAATCATGGTGTCGGCACATGCGATTTGGGCACTTGAATTTTGAAGCGCTCAAATCAATGGGAGAAAAGAACATGGTGCATGGGATACCACCAATCAACCATCCCAATCAATTGTGTGAAGCTTGTCTTCTTGGAAAATATACAAGGAGGAGTTTTCCAAAGGAGGCCATGTCAAGATCAGCCAAACCGCTCCAGCTTGTTCACACTGATGTGTGTGGGCCAATCAATCCACCTTCCTTTGGTAAAAGTAAATATTTTTTTACTCTTCATTGATGACTTTAGTAGAAAGACTTGGGTTTATTTCTTGATCCAAAAATCTGAAGCCTTTGCTGCTTTTAAAAATTTCAAAGTACTTATAGAAAAAGAAAGTGGCTATGAAATAAAAGCTTTAAGGTCCGATAGAGGAGGCGAATTCACTTCAAAAGAATTTAATGACTTTTGTCAATCTCATGGAATTCGTCGCCCTTTAATGGTACCTTATTTACCCCAACAAAATGGAGTTGCAGAGAGAAAGAATCGAATGATTCTTAATATGGGTAGATGTAGGTTGAAAGCTAAAAGTATGCCCAAGGAATTTTGGGCCGAAGCTGTTTCTTGTGCAGTTTATTTGAACAACAGGTCTCCAACATGGAATGTTACAGATCAAACCCTTCAAGAAGCATGGAGTGGAAGAAAGCCAAGTGTCAAGCACTTGAGAATCTTTGGGAGCATAGCCTATGCTCCTGTGCCACATCAAGGGAGAGCGAAGCTTGACGATCGAAGTGTCAAGAATGTGTTAGTTGGCTATGATACGAGTTCAAAAGGCTGCAAGCTATACAACCCAGGTAGTAACAAGATGGTGGTAAGTCGCGATGTTGAATTTGATGAAGAATTGGCATGGAACTGGGAAGCTTAGAAAGAAACTTCATATGATTTTCTTCCATACTTTGGTGATGAAGAAGAACCAGGGACCATGGAACCTGTGCAGGATACAACTCACCTCCTTCTACAACAAATGTTGCATCTCCCTCTTTTCAATAAAGTTCAAATAAACAACCGCAAAGGATAAGGAGTATTCAAGATCTCTATGAGGACACAGAAGAAGTTACTAATTTTGACTTTTTATATTGTCTCTTTGCTGATAGTGAACTAATGTACTTTGATGAATTTGTTGACGATAAAAGGTGGAGACAAGCCATGCAGGAGGAGATCGAGTCAATAGAGAAGAACAACACTTGGGAGTTAACAATACTTCCCAAGGGTCATCGAGCAATTGGAGTTAAATGGGTATACAAGGCAAAGAAGAATGGTGATGGAGATGTGGAGAGATACAAGGCACCACTTGTGGCTAAAGGCTACAAGCAAAGGCAAGGAATTTACTATGAAGAAGTCTATGCACCTGTTGCCCGCATGGAGACAATTCGTTTGCTTATCTCTTTAGCGACGCAAATAAAGTGGAAGATCCACCAACTAGATGTCAAGTCAGCCTTTTTGAATGGCTATCTTGAAGAAGAAGTCTATGTTGAACAACCATTGGGCTTTGTGGTCAAAAACCATGAAGATAAAGTGTTGCAATTGAAGAAAGCTTTATATAGATTAAAGCAAGCCCCACGAGCATGGAATAGTTGCATCGACAAGTATTTTCAAGACAATGGATTTACTCGTTGTCTCCATGAATAGGCTCTTTACTGTAAAATTCATATTAATGGAGATATCTTACTTGTTTGTCTTTATGTTGATGATCTTATTTTCATGGGTAGTAACCCAAGTTTGTTTGAAGCTTTTAAGAAAGATATGTCTCGTGAGTTTGAGATGACAGATGTAGGGATCATGTCATACTACTTGGGCGTAGAAGTGAAGCAGTTGGAGGATGGAATTTTCATCTCTCAAGAAAGATATACGAAGGAGATCTTGAAGAAGTTCAACATGCTCGATTGCAAANCAAAATTGTCTAAGTTTGATGAAGGAGAAAATGTTGATCCCACATTTTTCAAAAATCTTGTGGGAAGTTTTAGGTACTTGACTTATACCATGCCGGACATACTCTTTGCAATTGGAGTAGTAAGTCGCTTCATGGAATCTCCTACCTCCACCCATTTGAAAGTCACTAGAATAATTCTTCGTTATCTAAAAGGTACGATCGACTTTGGGTTATTTTATTCTTCTTCTAATGATTTCAACTTTATGGGATTTTATGATAGTGATTATGCGGGAGATATTGATGATATAAAAAGCACAACTGGTTTTGTACTTTTCTTGGGTGATTATGTTATTTCTTGGAGTTCAAAGAAACAGTCCATAGTTACTCTCTCGACTTGTGAAGCCGAATATGTAGTAGCAACATCATATACCTGTCATGCTATTTGGCTAAGAAGATTATTGAAGGAGATCAATTTGCCAAAATTTGAAGCTACATAGATTTGTATTGATAACAAATCTGCACAGGGATATGATGATCGAAGCAAGCATATAGATATAAGATATCACTTTATCAGAGAGTGCATTGCCAAGAAGGAAGTCAAACTCAAATATGTGAAGTCTCATGATTAGGCTGCAGATATCTTTACAAAGCCTCTTAAGTTTGAAGATTTTCAGAGATTGAGATCAAATCTTGGAATGAAAAAGAAAAATCAAAATTAAGGGAGAGATTTGTGGGACCCATAAATTAAACAAAGAAAAGGATTGAAAAGTTAAAGAAGCAGGTGGGTGACTGAAGCCAAGTTGGGAGGTTGATTCAACAATTTGCAAATTGTTGAATCAGCAAATTTGATTGGATGAGAGGTTGGCAATTTTGCCTATAAATATAGATGCTTCCCTATAAGTTTAATACACCAAAAATAAAGAGAAGCTAAATAGAAAGCAAAGCAGTGAGAGTAATCCACAGATTGTTATCTGTGAGATAAATAGTGAGTGGCAATATTATTGTAGTGAGGTGTTTTAAAATAAAAATTGTTATTTCTTTCGAAGTTGTATTAGCCTCTTGACACTACTAAGTTGTAATATTATAGTGGTAATATTGCTCCGCTCGGATATTATATTTTATCCCGTTAAAAGATTTGGTGTTATTGTTACTCTCTTGTATTTTTATTATTTGCCGTGGATATTATTCCTGGGCAGGATATCTTTATTTCCCCAACAAACATTGGGGTATGTGTTACTTATCCTATATGGATTATATTTCATGATTCCATACTCATTTACATCATGAATCCGTGAATTTATGGAAGAAAAATCAAGATTTTTGCAAACTCTTCCTAAAACGAAAATTTAAGATTTGGAGGTCTAGCTGTTAACGGAATTTGGTAAGATTGGTATGGGTGGACTCGTAATTGTATGGGTTGTCGGATTTTGTGAGTTTCGTTGGATTCTGAGACGTGGACCCCATGGGCAATTTTTGATTTAAATTTCGGATTTTGTTGAAAAATTCGTATTTTCATATGGAATTAATTACTATAATTCGTATTCACTAAATTGAATTAATTTGGATAGATTTGAGCTATCTGGAAGTCAATTCAAGCGAGAAGGCTATTTTGGACTATCGACTTAACTTCAAAAAGGTAAGTGTCTTGCCTAACCTCGAGTGGGGGAATTACCCCTTAGGCATCGAGGCTTATGTGCCATTTGTGAAATATGAAAAGCCGTGTACGCGAGGTGACGAGTACGTACTCGGGCTTATATGTGCAAAATTTATTGAGTTAAAGTCTTGTGCATATTGTGTAGTAAATTGGATAACTGTTGGTATATATTTAATCATCTAATTGCCATGCCTCAAATCATAATTATTGAACTTGTTTTTATATGATAATTCGATGTAATTATTACATGTATAGTTATGTGATTTCGGTGAGTTTGATGGTTTGATATTTCTTGGAATTTGATTTCATTATGAATTTTCCCTATGCAAATACTTAATTAAGAAAGCTTAAAAAGAAGTGTTAATATAATTATCTAAATTTGGATTAATGAAGGTGTGCCTTATGTTGATTATTTTTCTATCTCTATTGATTGTTTTTGAGGTTTTATATATATTGTGTGGAGCCTTGGGATATTTGTAGTAAAATTAATTGATTTTGTTATATCCTTGAAATTGGTTGTGGCCATTGCGCAAATTGTGATATGAATTAATTTTTGTTACGGTGCCGTGATAATATTCTGTGTAAATTGTTGTGTTAATTGAGTTATCATTTTGAGGATATAAGGGTGACATCTCACTGTTAATATTATGTGGGCATAAGGGAGCTATTTTTGTGTTGTTTTGTGTGTTGGGGTATTGCCTGGGCGGAGCGATAAGGGTGGCTATATGAGCGATAAGGGTGGCTATTGATATTGTCAGGGCGGAGGGATAAAGGAAGCTATTATATGAATGATAAGGGTGGTTAAATGAGAGATAAGTGTGGCTATTGTCAAGGATGATATGTGATGATGCGGGGTTGTTGCGTTGGAAATATTTATGTGATGTTGTGATTTTCATTGTGTTTATTTTTATATCTTATGCAATTGGTCCTGTTGTTGGTAAATTGGTAATAGTCTGATTTATGTTGAAACTGGGGTCTGTGGCCATTGCTAGGCGGATTATGATATAAAATGTGGGTACGAGGTGTCGTGAGTAAATAATAATGATATTGGCACGTGAATTGTTCGTGCAATTGTGACATGAAATAAGGGCACGAGGTGCCGGGGAAATATGATGATTTAAATATAGGCACGAAGTGCCGTGGAAATAAGAAAGTGGGTTGAGACCCGTATTTATGAAAAATATAAAAATGGGCTGAGACTCATAGTTGTATGATTATGAAATGAAGTGTCACATGGTGACTTTTTAATTGAAAGAATTGTATTCAAAATATTTATTTGGAAGGATTTGTATTCAAAAAGATTTATTTTAAAGAATTACATTCGAAAGATATTTATTTGAAAAAATTATATTTGAGAGAAATTTTATATTTGAAAGATATTTATTCNTGAAGAAATTATATTTGAGAGAAATTTTATATTTAAAAGATATTTATTCGAAGGAATTACATTTGAAAGAGATTTATTCGGAAGAATTATATGTGAAAGATATTTATTGGAAATACTTGATTTAATTGGGTGTACTTATATTTATAAATTGTTGAGCATTATTAATGGTGTTCTTGTTGTCCTTATTGTTATTTGTTTCATATTATTTTGTATATCTTATTGCACAGGCTATTAGACTAGAGAGTGTCTTGACTGTACCTCGTCTCTACTCCACTGAGGTTAGTTTTGATACTTACTGGGTACTGACTGTGGTGTACTCATACTACACTTCTGCATATTTTTGTGCAGAGCCAGGTATTGTAGCTATTGGACTCGGACACAGTTAAAGTGTGATCGCAAGGATTCAAGGTAGAGCTGCTTGGTCGTCGCAATCCCTTGAAGTCTTTTTATTTTATTGTAATGTTAATTATTAATCAAACAATATTGAGTATTCAATCCTTGAGATCATTTCATGTATTCAGTTAGAGTTCGTGACTCAGTACTTCCAGTCTTGGCAGGTTGTTATATTCATATTTGTTCCGCTGTTGGTTTTGATTATCAATTTAATTCAGATTCTATTTTTAAAGGAAAATGGCTTTGAAATGTAATGAAAATTGACTTACCTAGTCTTAGAGACTAGGTGCCATCACGATGCCTGTGGTGGGATTTTGGGTCATGACAAGTTGATATCAGAGCTCTAGGTTCATAGGTTCTACGAGTCACAAACGAGTTTAGTAGAGTCATGCGGATCGGTACGGAGACGTCTGGACTTATCTTCGAGAGGCTACAGAACTGTTAGAAAATTTTCACTTCTTTCATTCCTTATCGTGTGACATTTATTCAGCTTGAAGCATATATCTTATGTTCTTTTGCATCCACAGATGTATGAAATTGCGCACTCGGTATCAACTATGCGCTAACGGTTCGTGATACAACATAGGGGTTATAAGGGAGCCAGGGTTGCTCAACCATTGTTATAACGTGTCGTCCAGATCGAGGATGCAGGAGTATTGAGAGATCATTCAGTTGTGCACATGGGGGTGCAACATGTTCTGACATCTGGTTGATAAGTATGATCTTGAGAAGGTTTAATTAATTGCCTAATCATCACAATTTTGGTAGGTTCACGAGGTGGATGTAGATCTGAAGATAGTTGGTGGTATTAGAGACTACGTAGTTCGTATGAGATTTCTATTTAGCGAAGGGTACATACTAGCAGCCAAGGCACTGGAGGAAGCGAGTTTAAATGTCACGAGGATAACATGCGCCAAATAAATGGCTTGAGGTATCTTATGACCGATGTTGTACGAGCGATGAAGGTTAGTATTGTGGATCATCAGAATGTGTCCTATGGATATGCGCCAAGTGAGAGGAGTCAACTATCAGCAATTAGATTGCGGGGTCACGTGTTATATCAATTTTAGCCAGAGATGTATTTATGTGGTATTGAAAGGTTCTCCGAAACTTGTATATGATTAAGAGTTAAGAATTCTATGGGATAATGATGAGACTTGTAGTATTCCCTCTTCCTTAATAATTCTACATTTCAGTACCGACGGGGTCACAGAAATAATTTCAGAATACTCGGGGTGCTACAGTAAGTTCTTTTAATGCACCACTGATACGGAGTTCCTATAATGGTTGTTCCAGTTATACAGCAGAGACTTAATATAAGCAGCTGAACCCCCAAAGGGGTTGTTATCAGTGTGAATGTACTAGGAAATTCATGAGAGAATGTCCCAGACTTGGAGAGACGAATTTCATCAGATTACTTAGGCTACAA
>AWOL01S0026648.1:50951-105657 GCA_000715115.1 Nicotiana otophora | reverse complement strand
ATATATATATATATATATATATATATATATCTGGGATGGATCTTCCCTTGGCATAGATCTTGCCATATATATATATATATATATATATATATTGGGGGATGGATCTTCTCTGGGCATGGATCTTGCCTGAAGTATTTATATTGAGGGATGGATTTTTCCTGGCCATGGATCTTGTACGAATCATTGATATTTCGGGGATGGATCTTCCCCTGTGCTGGATTGGCCTTATACAGTACTATGTGACTGACTGTCAATTGATGGTTATACATATATACTTGGGATGGATCTTCACTCGGCTGGACTGGCCATATACAGTACCAAGTGATTGAGTATTTTAGATTGAGAGTACATAAAGTTTTCATTATGTTGCATCACATACAATATGTGTATTGGTATATAGATACAGAGATGTCATATTCCTCATATCATGCAGTATTGATCTATCTTACTTGTACTGAGTTTAACTGTTGAACTTGAAAGCATGCCTACATTTCTATATTGTTGTTTTAATACTGAACTATACCTGCGGAGCTCGCCACTACTTTCAGCACATAGGTTAGTCTTGTTACTTATTGAGTTGGTTGTACTCATACTACACTCTGCACCTCGTGTGCATATTTAGGTGCTTTCGGACACGGCAACTATTAGATCTCAGAGTGCTATCAGTTGGAGACTATCAAGGTAGCTGCCTGGAGTCCGCTGACCATGACTCTCTTTCTTTTAGTTATTGTACTATTCTATACTTTCAGACAGTGTTTTGTCAGTCAAACTTTGTATTCATATTAGATGCTCATGAACAGTTGATCAAATGGGTCGGCGCATTGTTTTGTGTGTAGACAATGTAATTTGGCAATCAAATTTAATAGGCTAACGATTGTTTTAATTTAGTGTCGAACGGCCATAAATGAAGTTTTCTCAAAAGTGATACAATTCAAAGAAAGAGTCAAAAGAAAGAAACAAATTTTGCTACTGGATTCAACGCCAGGGCCAGGGCGACGCGCTGCCCTGGATGCTGGGTGAGGGGATGTTTTCCCACTTCATTCGGAACAAGGTTATTTCGGCTCAACACGGTCTCAACTCGTATAAAAAGGTTTCTAAACCTAATTTATAGGAGATTTCAAATAGTTTTGGGAGAACACGCATCTCTAGAGGGGAGAACATAAACCATGCTTGGAGGAGGCATTCAACTAGTTTTTCTTCTCTTCCTTTCCTTTAATCTCATAGTTTATTAGTTCTAGAGTTGTGGGTGCTACATGAACGTTTTAGTTTGAAGATTGAATTATTCTTATTATTTTATCGTATTGCTTTATTTATTCAATCTCGTGATTAATTATTTGATCACCAATTAAATACTATCTACGAATCTAGGATTGAAATCTCGAGACAAGGACTTCTAAATTGCATATAAGATTGAGTAGAACGAGATCTTGAACCTGAATTATGGGGAACGAATTTGTGGTTAGAATAGGGATATACCTAATTGCCTTGTTTGGTTATTATACGGAATTATTAATGCGTTCTTGTTAATTCTAATTTCATAGGAATATAGACGTTGGTTAGCTTGAATAGGCGAGTAGTACTTCGGGAGAATACTACGAGTAATATTAACAGGATTGTTAGCTAACCTATACACAATTTAAGTGGAAAACGCAACAGGATTGTTAGCTAACCTATAGCTCTGGAATATTTTCTCCCATTGAATTCGTCTCTAAGATTGCAGGCATATTTTCTTTAATTTCTTAGTTTTTGACTCTAGATTAGTTGTAGTTAATAATCTTTAGAAAATCACTTGAATATAATTGTCTTAGTTTAATTTAGCAAATAGTTAATCACAAGTACCTGTGGGTACGATATCTGGACTTACAATCCTATATTACTTGTACGACCACGTATACTTGTGTGTGCGTTTGGAAACAACAAGTTTTGTAGGATATTCAAGGATATATTAAAGTGGGATATCCCAGGATATCCTATGAGCTGAGATATATATTGGATTAACTATCCACCTTCTATATGAGATTAGTTAATCCTACCAACTAAGACTAAAAGTCATCTCGAAATTACCTAATACCAATAGGATATAATCCTAAATCCTAAAATGATGCCTAATGTTACTATCATTAGCCCATGTCACGTGTCAATCATTTTTATCATTAAGGGTGTGTTTGGTATGAAGGAAAATATTTTTTGGAAAATGTTTTTAAATTTTTCCATATTTGGTTGGCGTAAATGTTTTGTAAAACATATCCGTCATTAACTCATTGTAACGACCCGATCGATCGTTTTGCTTTCTAGAACCCTGTTCCCCTAAATAATATTTCTCGTACGTGCTTTTACCGTTTTATGACTTGTGGGGATAATTAGTTCGGGATTTGGAAGAGTTCTGATTGAAATCGGAACACTTAGTTCCTTAAGGTTGGCTAAAATGGCCAATTTTCACTTCTGATCAACATTTTAAGTAAACAATCTCAGAATCGATATTTGACGATTCTAATAGATTCGTATGATGATTTCAGATTTGGGTGCATGTTCAGATCGGGTTTTGGATGACCCGGGAGCATTTCAGCGTTTAATAGTGAAAGTTTGTTCTTTGAAGGTTTTAAAGTTCTTTAAATTTGGTTTGGAGTAGGTTTTTGTGATATAGAGTTCCAAATGGGATTCCAAGACTGGGAATAGTTCTGTAATGTCATTTAAGACTTGCACACAAAATTTGGTATCATTTCGAGTAGTTTAGGTACGTTTCGGCGCGTTGGGAGTAAATCGAAGAACTTGAAGTTCATGTTTTTGATTCAATTGGTTTCGGGTGTGATTATTAGTCTTGATGCTGTTTTGCGTATTCCGAGAGTTCGAGCAATTCCATATTATGTTTATAGACTTGTTGGTGTAGTTGGACGAGGTCCCGAAGGGCCCGGGTGTGTTTCGGACCGCCCGGAGTTTAGTTGAAAACACCAGATTTTCTGTTCTGGTTTCCTCCTTTGCGAACGCGGACAGACACTTGTGTTCGCGGTGAAGGATTTAAGGACCGGAGTTTTGGCCTTCGCATTCGCATTGATCAAGCCGCGTTTACGTAGAAGCTTAGGCCTGGGCCTGGGCAACCTAGTTGCCTTACGCGTTCGCGTGTTGGGCCCTATGTTCGCGAGGGGTAGGCGGCCCAGTGCATCGCATTCTCATGGTTCCTCTCGCGTTCACGTAGAGCCTTTTTCATGGGCTCTTCAGTTTAGCTATCATGATCGCGGGAGTTTGGCTGCGATCGCGTATAAGGACCCCTGGGCAGAATCATCTTTTAAAAACGGGACTTAGGCTATTTTGGCTCATTTTATTTCATTGTTGGGCAATTCTTGGAGCTCTTGGAGAGGGGATTTCACCTAGAACTTTGAGGTAAGTAATTCCACGCAATGTGAGTTTAATACTTAGATCATGGGTAGATTATAACATGTAAATTAGTGAAAATCATGGGTTTAGGTGAGAACCTAGGTTTTTAACAAAAATGAGATTTAACCACGAAATTGGTTATGGAATTTAGTAAAAATCATATATTTGAGTTCATGAGGTTATGGGTAACAATTTTCTTTGAAGATTTTCGAAATTCGGGCAAGTGGGCCCGGGGGTAAATTTTGGGAATTCTTCAATTGGGGCTGGGTAATCTCTTTAATGGTTAGAATATGAACTTTTGAGCCTAAATTGATTATTTTATATAACATTTGACTAGTTTCGAGTCATTTTGGCACCAAATCGAGGGTTTGAGCACAAATCTTGGATCAGAAATAGGCTTGAGGCAAGGTAAGTCCCCTTTCTAACCTTACAAGAGGGAATAAACGCCATAGGTGAATTAATTAACGTGTATTTTCTATTTGTGGGGGGCTACGTACGCACGAGGTGACGAGAGTCCGTATGTAGATACTAATTATACTATTGTTTGGGTAGTCTAGGACCCATATCATGTTATACTTGAGATGCTTGTACTCTTACTTGTTAATTTAGTTGCTTGAGTCATATTGAAAATTTATAAAAGAATCTTTAAAAGGTTAAAGTTCACTTACTTGAAGTTGTGAATGGAACACTTGACTGTTATTGAGAATTTGTGTTTCTTTAGAATATTTTTCCTATTTGTGGAGCGTACCAAACGTCTCGATAGCAGATAGATGCATATATGGTTCGTGTTGTTTGACCCTTGGCAGCGCACAACTTAAATATTATGTTGTATCATGTCGTACGACCTCGACATAATTTGCGTGTGATAAATCTTTGGATCCAATTATATTTAATATTGCTTCATTGGCTTGAGATGTAATTTTCTAAATGATGGAAAAATGAATTCGGGACTTAATATTTGTGAAAGGATTAATTACTGCTTCATGTTGTGGAGTTTCAGTATTTTTCATGTAATCTATGCTTAATTATACTTTTGACATATTATTATTAGCCCATAGTAAGTGTCGAAGTTGACCCCTCGTTACTACTTCTTCGAGGTTAGACTAGATACTTATTGGATACATGTTATTTATGTACTTACGCTACACTTTTGCACTGAATGTGCAGGACCTGAGGCAGGTATATCTGGATATCAGTCTGTCGCGCATCCCTGATTACCGAGATTTCGCGGTGAGCTGCCCTTATGAGCCCGTTCTGCAGCAGTCAGAGTCTTTCTTTTGTTGTATTTTCTGTCTATTTCACTTCAGACAGTAGACTAGTATTCTTTTGTATATTCTATGGTGATGGGCCAGTTTGGAGGACTTGAGGCCATGTTTAGACCACATCTTAGGCTCAATAGCTTCTGTTGTAATCTGTACATTTGGACTCATATGTCCGGTAATGTCCCTACGAGTGGAATTTGTGGCTCGATGAGCGGTGGAATGGCTTTATGATGGGTATGACTTAATTGCGGGATGTCTTAAGATGCTTTGAATGTGGCGAGAAGTGTTTCCTTGACATGTAAAAGAAGGCCGTTGAGTGCTTGATTTTCGTTTTGATGCGACGTACGATCTCGAGTGTGAATGTTTTGAAGGATCTTTCATGTTGTTAAATTTTGGGACAAATTAAATTCTCATGTCTTGTCAATGAGTTTAGACTCAAGAAGAGTAAATAATTTTGTTATAATTATGGTTGCTAAAGGGTATTTTTTTTTATGTTGATGGCTCGAGAAAGATGATCTTCGAAGAGGCTTAGAGTCGGTAACATTTTATTGGTTCACGTGCGACAGAGATGCACTTCAATTTGATGCAACAGTTGGGAAATAAAGTGTGAGGGAAGACATGGCGGGAAATATTTCGCGGTGGCTGAAGTACTAGCAGGTCAAGTAGGAGAAGTCGAGGTTTAGAAGTTGCTTAAAGGAGATGGTTTAATCGAAGTAAAAGTGGCAGATTAGCTTATGGATTCTATGGTAGGGTAGTCTTGTTCCTTGAGAAAGTGTAGAATGGTTTGGAATCGTGATAGAATGTGATTTGTCCTACAGACTTTATTTGGAGTGATGGTTATTATACAAAGAAGGATTGGATATGGAAGAAAGGAGTTTGTTTGAAATGAAGAGGGATGTGAAGATCTGATTATCATTTCAGGCGCAATATGACTTGAGTTCGAAAGGTATTATTGAACTTTCAGTTGACGTCAAAGGGGAAAGTGTAGACTTATACTAATGGTGGGCGAGCATGAGCTCGGGAGAATTTACTGATTACGTGGTCGTTGCACTCAGTGCAGTGTCGTTGGGAGATGTCGGTAAGGAATTCCATAGGTGGGTTATCTCGTTTGAGCAATTAGCGGTGGCGTGATGTTGATGAAGCTTCTGCAAGGAATATTACTTGCTACCCGGTAAGAGGTCGAGTGTGTGACTGTGGCTGGTGATTCGGAATGTTCATGAAAGGCTTAACAAAAGACTTCGAGAAGTCTGGCGGGTTAAGAGTGCAAGATCTTGGTAATTGAGAAGGAGAAATCCTTGCGGGTTCTAATTTTATATAATTTCAGCTTAAAGCTAAGTGTAGGAGCTTGCTATTGATAATTTGATTTCATGGTTATGTGTTAAATTTTAGTTTTGGTACAAGGCATACTTGTGGATTAGTTATAACTTGCAGAGGTTGAGATCGAGGATGACTCGAGTAAAGAAATCCATGGATACGGGTTGCATTGCACTTAATGGAAACATGAAAATTATGGAATGATTAAGTTGTTATTTTGAAGGATGTAGTGCACACAAAGTATGAATTTGATTGGTCGTGATAAGGCATGGTTACTTATTTGAGTGTTGATTATGCTAAAGGAGCACATGTCTTTCGGCTCGTTTGGGGCGGAGTAAATTAGATTTGAGCAGAGTGGATGACTCTCGAGAGGGTTCTAATGGTTTCAAAATGTATATATGGAAATTGAATTTTTTTTCGAATTTTTATATCACTAGAATCAGTTACTTACATTGGATGGTATTAGTACGTGTGGTAATTCTGTATGACTATGGATTCTACACTTTAGTATAAGGAAGGTAAGAAGAAGAATTTTAAATTCACATAAGGTATTTTCAGAGTGAGTGTTACAGTCAGGGTATTTATGAAGGTTCTTAAGAAGAATACAACTTCTTAAGGGCCGTAGGCGTTGTGGTTCTATGCTAAGGTTTGTGGGGTGACTTGTGGCTAAAGAGCGGGGCAATTTAGCAAGTTAGAAGTATCAATCTGAAGACAAATTCGGAAGGGACTCGGAGAAATAGGGCAGCATGGTAATAGATATGATCGGTTGTTTTGGGTGCTTATGATGTGGGGGTTTTCTACAGGTGCTTTGTGGAAATACTCTTGGATTTGGCGACCTGCGTGGCTGGGTTGAGTTAGAGAGATTCGATTCTAATAGCTTGATTGTGTGCAAATGGGTTTCAAAGAGTTCTCAATGGTTGTTTTTACCACGGTTCGAGGAGTATATTTCCTGCTGGCATGAGGAATATGTTGCGTATTGGGATTTTCTCCGAGAGTAGGTCAAATGGAAGGTTTCTAATTGATCGGGTATGTATTCTGCTTGTGGCTCAGAGTTATTATGAGATTCTTGTACTTTTCATATGATGGCATGGTAGACGCATTGTATTGTGTGGGATTGTGATTTGCAGGTGCAAGGTCACAGTTCAGTTTTGAAGGGAAGGACATAAATTCTTAGGTAGCATGGACGGTTTTAGATTACTAGGTAAATGATATTATTAATCAGTATGGCCTGATGAGAGTATACATTTCAGAAGGGGCAATGTGTTTTGATTCATCGATACTTCATTGGTATTGCGACACTCTCCTGGTTGATCGACTGTTGGTATTCAAATTTTGCTATATGGAATGGGAGAATTATAGAAGTATTTCTTGTGGGATGATCGTGTATGAAAGATGTGTTAGACATTCGGCAGTGGAGTTGGGATCAGATATGGTGATTCGTGTGTTCTAGGGATTTGGGGACTGGGAGTCCCCAGGAGCAGATTGTTTCATGATCGTGGACTGTGAAGTCATGGCCGAAGCTATCCAGATGATAGTATGTGTTATGATTCAGTCATTGTTGACTTTCGGAGGATAATTTATCTATTTGTGGGTGACCAAAGTTGATTTTGGGTCCATTGGTAGGCCCAATTAGGATGTGTATTCTACACTAAGTCTGACTGGTTGGCTCCCTATTGCTATTATTGAGTGACGTTCCATTCGGTTAATGTTTAACTTATTCATGGTCTGAAATGATCTGTGAGTTACTCTTCTACGCTACGAGAAGTTGTGTTTCATTGGTTATATGCACACATGGTGCGGATCTATTGGGGGCCTTATGGCAGAATTTGAGTGAGATGAGTATTTGGGTATTGCATGATCGATTGCGTATTGGTTATATTCTTTCAGGTTTTGTGTGGAATTTTTGTCATTTTGCCTCTCCGTCGTTATTGATTGTGAGCAGGGTGACTCGAGGTAGATAATATAGACCAACATTTGGATGGGGGCACGCATTGCAGTGAAGTTATGTTAAGGTATGAACCTTGCGTTAGAATCGTTTATGGTTCTTCGGTGTATAATGGATTTTCAGCATTTCTTTGTGGCAGTACTTGTTAATTTGGCGGGGCAGTTCTCTCATTTGAGTCATTTTCCATGACTGAATACATTTGAATTGTTGTGTATTGGCTCACGAATGGCACGGTTTTTGGCTCTGAGTTATATTGGTATGGCATGTTTGTGG
The DNA here is from genome assembly GCA_000715115.1 of Nicotiana otophora. Lineage (NCBI taxonomy): Eukaryota > Viridiplantae > Streptophyta > Magnoliopsida > Solanales > Solanaceae > Nicotiana > Nicotiana otophora. The sequence goes on along the minus strand of AWOL01S0026648.1, from coordinate 97,491 downwards.
GATAATTGTGTTTAATAATATAAGGTCATTGGACCCGGAATGGGTACTGTCAGGTATGATTACGACATATTTGGGAAAATGACATTTAAAGTCGGCTAAGAAAGGGATTATGGTTCTGGGTGGGGCGAGAGATCTCCATGGTGTGATGATCAGATAAGAGACTACGAGATTCTGCGTGTTTCTTTTATTATCGACAATGTAGTAGTTACTGGTTGGTTTTGGAGTAGTTACTGTGATCAGGAATGGTGCCACGAGCATGCGAGTTGTGTAAAATATTAGTTGATTATATTTGAGGTTATAGTTATGGCTCGATGCAACTCGTTCAGTCTTATACCGTGTATGGATGTGAGATTCGAGTCTTGAAAAGAATTCTGGATGTTAGAAATTTGGCTCCAAGGTTATTGGGCTAAGGTTAAATTAATGATTTTCAGCCATGTTGTGTGGTCAGGCCTATATAGAATAGGGTGGCGTGAGATCACCCCCGGGTGCATGCATGGTAAGGTGGAATAGTGATTGGATGGCCTGAAAACAACTCCTGGCACGTTCGAGGATGAACATATATTTAAGTGGGGGAGGATGTAATGACCCGGCCGGTCGTTTCAAGAGTTATAGACCTGTTTCACCCATTTCTGCTTCTTCTTCTGTCCTTCAACTATATTGTGTTATACCATGTTAGTTGGTTTGGGTCCGGAGTGGTTTCGGAGTGAATTGAGACACTTAGTCTCTAAAATAAAAGCTTAAGTTGGAAAAGTCAACCGGATATTGACTTATGTGTAAACCATCTCGGATTTAAACTTTGACGTTTTTGTTAGCTCCGTTAGGTGATTTTGGACTTAGGAGTGCGTCCGAAATATGATTTGGAGGTCCGTAGTGGAATTAAGCTTGAATTGGCGAAAGGTGGAAATTTGACGATTTTTGGTCGACACTGGAAAATTTGATATCGGGTTGGAATGGATTTCCGGAAATTGGAGTAGGTTTGTGGTGTCATTTGTGACGTGTGTGTAAAATTTTAGGTCATTCGGACGTGGTTTGGTAGGCTTCAGCATCGTTGGTGGAATATGGAAATTTAGAAGTTCTTAGGCTTGAATCCGAGGGTAATTTGGTGTTTTGATGTTATTTTGAGTGATTTGAAGGCTCAACTAAGTTCGTATGATGTCATGGGATGTGTTGGTATGTTTGGGTGAGGTCCCGAGGGCCTCAGAGTGGTTCCGAGTGGTTAACGGGTGGTTTGGAACTTGGAAAATGCAGCAGAACTACTGCTGGTGGTGTTTTTCGCATCTATGGAGAGGGAGCCGCAGGTGTGAGACCACAGAAGCGCATGGGAGGTCGCAGATGCGGGTAGTGTTGAGTTGTACTGGAACCACAGGTGCGAGACCTTGCGCGCAGATGCGGAAAAGAGGAAATTAGCTGGCTCCGCAGAAGCGGAGGGAGATGCGCAGGTGTGAGATGTTGGCCGCATATGCGGAACCTGGAATTTTAAGTGAGTTCCACACCTGCGATGGAAATTCCGCAGGTGCGGCTTCGCAGAAGCGGAAAAAGGGACCGCAGGTGCGGTTTCACTGGGCAGAATGAATAAATTGAGGACTTCGTAATTTTTGCTCATTTCCACCATTTTTAACTCGGACTTTGGATCTTTTGGGAGTGATATTTGAAGGGGATTCAAGGGTTTTCACAGAGGTAAGTTGCTTGAGGTCTAATACTCTTAGCTATGGTGCTTTCCCGTTGATTTCTCATCTAATTAGTGGGGTTTTGAAGTGAAAACTGGGGGTTAGGGCTTGGGATTTTGGAGAGTGTAATTTGAGGATTTGAGGGACCAAATGATGTCGGATTTTGATGAATTTCGTATGGTTAGACTCTTGAGTGAATGGGTTTTCGGGTTTTCTGATTTTTGTCGAATTTCGAGACATGGGCCCGGGGGCCGAATTTGAGTCGATTTTCGGTTTTGAGTCTAATTTAGTCATTTTATTGTGGAATTGATTCCTTTAGCATATATTAATGGTATTGTACTACTTGTGGCTAGATTCGGGACGCTCGAAAGCCGATTCGAGAGGCAAGGGTATTACGGAGTAGAGATTTGCTCGGATTGAGGTAAGTAACAATTTTAAATCTAGTCCTGAGGGTATGAAACCCTGGATTTTGGTATCATGTGAATACTTTGGAGGTGACGCACATGCTAGGTGACGGGCATGTCAACGTGCACCGAGGGGATTGTGACTTGGTTCGTCCCGTGGAAACTGTAAAGTTGAATAATTTGTTGTTAGCTATGTGCTCTCTATGTGTTGTGGAAATTTGACTGTAAGTCATGTTAGAAACCATGTTTAGGCTATACGTTAGTACTGTTGGGAACCACAGAGGTTGTGTACATGTTGAACTACCTACGTAATTGTTGTTTTGTACTCAGTCACAGTTTACTTGTTTATTTTATCTCAGTATCTATTGTTCATTATTGATGCATCATATCATTGTTGTTTGGGCTGATTTTATGATTATTGAGAGCCCGAGAGACTGGAGAGATTTGTGACTAAGTGAGGCCGAGGGCCTGATTGTGAGATATTATACTATAGCACGTGAGTTGTCCGTGCAGCACGTGAGTTGTCCATGAGAATCCTTATACTATAGCACGTGAGTTGTCCGTGCGAATCCAGATATTTATACTATAGCACGTGAGTTGTCCGTGCAGCACGTGTGTTGTCCGTGCAAACTATCGCGCTTGGACTGTAGGAGCCCCTCCGGAGTCTAAACACCCTAGTGAGCGCGGGTACCCATTGCGTGTGAGTGCTGAAGGTTGAGAGTCGAGTGGTTGAGTTGTTGTGACGAGTGGAGTGAATGTTTCCCTGAGAGGCTGTACTTGCTTTCATTTGTTGTATCACTTAATTGCTATATGTAATTGTTATGAAATTCTCTGAAAGATTTTATATCGGGGTTACATGAACTTGAGTTGTATAAAAATTGATTTAACTTAAACTGTTGTATTTGAAAGCATGTCTATTCTTTGCTAGAATTACTAAAAGTGAACTATAACTGTGTAGCTCATCACTATCTTTAGTTCCTTAGTTATTATTGTTACTTGCTGAGTTGGTTGTACTCATACTACACTCTGCACTTCGTGTGCAGATCCAGGTGCTTCTGGACATTGCGGGTGTTGATTCTCTTGTACAGTTGATTTCTGGAGATTCAGAGGTAGTTGTCGTGTTTCGCAGACCTTATCTCTCCTTCCCTATCTCCTTGTTTACCGTATTTTGGTCTTAGACTATTATAGAACATATCTTTTCAGACTTGTATTCATATTAGATGCTCATGTACTCAGTGACACCAGGTTTTAGGGAGTGTTTATATATGAATTTGTGATGATGAGGACTCTCGGAGGGGTTACCGATGATCCCCCTACTTTTGGTACGGAACCGATGATCTTCATTTTTGATGATGAGGACTCTCGGAGGGGTTACCATTATATGTGGTGATGGTCTCATGGGTAAGGGCAGAAACTCCGCGTGTGCAGAATATCTGTTTCATCGATTATTATTTAGGGAGGCCCTGAAGGGACCCATCTTGTCTGGTCTCATTCTTTCCCTGTAAGAATTCTCTAGTTAAAAAGTATGGTAAAGAATTTTCTTCACTTTTAATAAAATTGATTTGAAAATCAAAGCTTGATAGTAATGCTTGCCATCTAGCAAAATTTTGTTTTGAAATAAGATTTTTTACATCATTTTGTAAAATCTCTTTAGCTGATTTACAATCAACTCTAAGTAAATATTATTTATTGATCAAGTCATCATGAAACTTAGTAATACATAGTACTATAGACAAAATTTCCTTTTTGACTGTACTATAGTTCTTTTGGATGGAATTCCAGATTCCTGAAGTGGATCGAACTAACTATTTCGAAGACTCAGAAGAGACTCTTTGTTTGAGAATACCACCGTACGCTTCATCTGAAGCATCGGTTTCTACTATCATGAATGCATATGGATTTGGAACGCCTAGACACGAGAGTTTTTGAACAATTGACTTTACTTACTTGACTGTGTCTGCTTGTTCTAGACTCCATGGAACTGGGTTCTTTCTGAGACGCTTGTACTATGGTTCACAGATTTTCCTAATGTTAGGGATGTAGTCTGCAACATAATTTAGGCTTCCTAAGAATCTTTGTAGTTGAGTTTTGTCCATGATTTCATTTGGGAATTTAGATGAGAATTTAATGGCTCTACAGATTGGTTTATAGGTTCCTTGATATAAGTCATGCCTTAAGAATCTAATGGTTGTATGGAACAACTTAATTTTCTTAGCACTTACTACAAAACCATTGTGTTTTACAATTTTGAAGAATGTATTTAGGTGCTTAAAATGAGGATCTATGTCTTCCGAGAATATTAGAACATCGTAAATATAAACAATTGACATATTGCTATACGGGTTGAATATATTATTCATAATATTTTGGAACTCTGAAAGGGTGTTTTTGTAACGACCCAATCGGTCGCTTTGAGCATTTGCACTTCGCTCGGCAATTTACGGGCGTGAGTAGCTCCATATGATGTATTTTGATTTGTGTGAATTGTCGGTTTTGGTTTTCAGGTTATTCGGGACTAATTTGGAAAAATAATTCTCAACAAGGGAACTTTAAATTTGAAAGAGTTTACAAAGTTTAAGTTTTTAGCATTTGACCTCGGATTGGAATTTTGATGGTTTCGTTAGCTCCGTTGGGTGAGTTTGGACTTAGGAGCGCGTCCGAATTATGATTTGGAGATCTGTGGTTGAATTTGGCTCTAAATGGAGAAAGTTGAAATTTTGGAAAGTTTGACTGCGAGTGAACTTTTTGATCGTATTCTGATTCCGGAAGTTGGAGCGGGTCCGTAATGTCGAATGTGACTTGTGTGCAAATTTTGAGGTCAATCGGACGTGATTTGATAGGTTTCGACATCAGTTGTGGAAGTTTGAACTTTCAAAGTTCATTGATTTTGAGTTGAGGTGTGATATTTGTTTTGATGTTGTTATATATGATTTGAGGCTTCAAGTAGGTCTGTGTTATGTTATTGTACTTGTTGATATATTCGGACGGGGTCCCGAGTAGCTCGGATGAGCTTTGGACGAGGTTCAGATCATTTTCACTTCATGTTGCATTGCTGAAGGCTGCTAGTTCTAGCATGATCGCACCTGCGGTTGGTTTGCGCAAGTGCGATGGCCGCAGAAGCGACAAAGGAATCGCAGATGCAAGATGAGAGCTGGATTAGGAGGCCCGTAGAAGCAGAGAAAAGGGCGCAGGTGCGGATGCGCAGGTGAGTCGAGCGGAGGCGCAAGTGCGAGTTTCTTCGTAGATGCGGAGTTTGATACCACAGGTGTGAGGGTTGCTGGGCAAGGACATTTTTCGCAGATGCAATGTTTTCCCCCAAAATCGGTGGTCGCAGATGCGACGAATTGTCCGCAAATGCGGAATCGCTGGGCAGAAGCTATATTATCGAGGGTTTTCGTTCTTTCTTCATTTTGGGAGCTATAAAGCTCGGATTGAGGCGATTCTTGAACCGATTTTTACCATATGAATTGGGGTAAGTGTTCTCGACTCGGTTTTGGTTATATTTCCTTAATCTATCTTCGTTTTTCGTAATTGGATTGTGAATTTTAAAGAGGAAATTGGGGGGGTTGACCTAAAGTTTCATAATATGAATTTTTGAGTTTTGAACATCGAATTGGAGTCGGATTTGAGTGAAACTAGTATGGTTGGACTCATAATTGAATAGGTTGTTGGATTTTGTTAATTTGTTTGGGTTCTGAGGAGCGGGCCCGGGTTGGGCTTTTTGTCGTTTTTGGACTTTTGATTAAAGATTTGATCTTTTTAGATCAGGATTGGTTCCTTTAGCATTTTTTGATGTACTTGAGTTGTTTTTGGTTAGTTTCGAGCCATTCAGAGGTTGGAACGCACGAGATGGCATTTTGGAGCATCGCTTGGCTTGCTCGGCATTGGTATTGGCTTGTTCGAGATAAGTAACTCTTCTAAACTTAGTGCTAAGGGGAGGAAACCCCGAAATATGTGTTGTGTGATTGGTATTGAGGTGACGCACATTCTAGGTGACAAGCGTGTGGGCGTGCACCGAGTAATTTGGGACTCTATTGTTTTCATGGCACTGTATAGTAGTCCTATTTATTTAATATCTGTGTTTTCATCGTGTGATAAAGTAATTGAGTTGTCAATCATGCTAGGTATCATGTTAGCTTTATGTCGATACTGTTGGGACTCATAGTGGTTGTTTCTTACTGTCATCTCACTCATTTCATTGATATTTCATACTCAGTCATATCCATGCATTCATATCATATCTCAGTCTTAGTTGTTATTTATTGATACATAATATCATTGTTGTCAGGCTAGTTTCATGACATTGTGAGCCCGTTAGTGAGACTAAAGAGATTGATGACTGAGTAAGGCCGAGAGCCTGATTATGAGTGATAGTTATGGGATCGGGCTACACGTCGCAGCATGCTATATTGATTTATGCCTGGATCTAGCTTATGATAGCACTTGTGCAGTAGGAGCACCTCCGGAGTCTGCACACCCCCAGTGAGCGCGGTTGATTATATTGAGGGATGGATCTTCCCTGGATATGGATCTTGTCCGAAGCATTTATATACCTGGAGATGGATCTTCTCCATAGGGCCGGATTGGCCTTCCTCGGTACTGAATGACTGATGGTCAGTGATGTATATATTCCGGGATGGATCTTCCATGGGTCGTATGGGCCATATACAGTACCGAGTGGTTGAGCATAATGAGTGGAAAGTGTGAGACAATGAGATTGAGTACTCTGAGAGTGTGAGTACATGATTCATCTCTGAGATACATGGCATTGGCATGCACACATGACATACATGCATAGAGATGCATTTGTTTTTCTCATGTTGTATGGTGTCACGTCATTCATGACTTTTTTACACACATTGATATGTGGGCGTAGAGAGGTATTTAACACTTGCTATCTGGAAAGAAAATGAAATATATTTTTATTACGGAAAGGATATTTGGAAAAATTACAGTATTTAAACTTACTCGTATTTTTAGCATTTTTGGTAAAAGATTTGGGTTTTCACTAAGATACTTGAAAAGCATGACTATTTTCTGGAATGTGAACGAGCTGAGAATTTTTACTTCTGAGATACATCTTTTATTACTTATATTATGCGGTTATGAACTATTGTGGGATATTGGTATTGGACCCGACCTTGTGTTAGCTCGTCACTACTTTCAACCTAAGGTTAGGTTTGTTACTTACTGAGTACATGGGGTTGGTTGTACTTATACTACACTTATGTATCTTGCATGCAGATGTTGGTTGCTAATGTTGCTGTGTTCGATGGGAGTTGGATTGAAGATGTACCTACGTCCCGGTTGTAGCTGCTCCTTGTTCGTGGTAGCTTTAGATCTATAAAACTCTGTTTATGTACTTTTCAAATAGACGGTGTATTTATTTCATTTCAGCTTTATAAATTCTATTCTTAGAAGCTCATGATTTGTACTACCATTCCTTGGGAAATGTATAAGATTCAGATAATTTCTTTTGATTAATTATCCTGTTAAATATTATTAAAATTGGATAGTTATTAGTTGGCTTACCTAGCGGGTTGGGTTAGGTGCCATCACGACTAGTGGATTTTAGGTCGTGACAGATGGGTATCAGAGCTCTATGTTCATAGGCTCTACAAGTCATGAGCAAGTGTCTAGTAGAATTTGGCGGATCGGTATGGTGACATTCATACCTATCTTCGAGAGGCTACAAGACATTTAGGATATACTTCCCATATTTCTTTCCTTATCGTGTGGCATTGATTCAGCTTGAAGCATAACCCTTTGAATTCCTTCCACACATTCGTATGCACACATGAGCATTCGATATCAGTTGTGCAACGACGGCTTGTGATTCCATGGTTGAGGTGAAGGATATGATTTTGGCATGCTGATAATGGGACAGTCTGGAGGGCTTGAGGCCTGGTTTTAACGGTAGCTTGAGCACGGAAACTTCGGTTGTGTGATTTGGGACTTATATGTCCAGTGGTGTCCCTCTTAGAGGAACCTTTGATTGGATAACTATGGGGTGAGTATGATGTAACTGCGAGATGTGTTCAGATTGTTCAAATGGGACCAGAAGAGTTTAATTGAGATGTAGCAAGGACTATTGGGTGTTTTATTTCTCTCTTAATTTGGCATGTGGTCTCAAGTTATGGGTGTGTTGAGGGATCTCTCATGTTGTTTAGTTTTGGAGTGGAGTAGATTTTCATGTTGTGTTATGAGTTCAGACTCAGGAAGATTAAATAACTGCGTACTAGTTATGACTGTGGAGTGGTATAGAGAGATGTCAGTCTGAGGCAAAGCAGGTGGGTTACCTCCGCGAGGTGTCGTGAGGTTGTGTGGTTCCTATGATGTTTTGTAGAGAGTTATCTTTTACCAGTGAATGATATATGTTGCAATTTGAGTTTGGATCGCTTGTGGAAGTTGGCTTGACTATTACAAGGGTGAATGCAAGATTTGAATAAAATTTGAAGTATTAGATGGTTTGCGTTCAGGAGCTCAGGAAGGATTTAGTTGAATCTCAATGCGGTATTATAGCAGTAATAGAGTATGGGCATAGTGAGTTATTGTGTGTTTTGATCTATGGCTTTTAGCCAAGTGGGGGAGTCTACTATCGACGAGTTGATTATACGGTTATGTGTTGTATTGGTTTCGGTTCGGGGTTTACTGGTGAATCAGTTATGACTTGTAGAGGTCGAGATCCAGGATATCTTGGGTAAAGAATTTCTGGATACATGTTGTATTACACTCTATGGGTATATAAGAATAGTAAAATAATTGAGTGGTCATTCACGAAGGATGTAGTGTACATGGAGTAGGAATCTGCCCAGTTGCTTAGAAATGTAGGTTACTCCCTTGGGTGTTGGTGTACTAATGGGGCACAGGTCGTTCGGTCCGTTTGGTCGGTTTAATTGAGATTTGAGTAGAGTGGATGACTCGCGAGAATGGTTCTAATGGATTCAAGATTTAAATGTAGCAATTTGGAATTTTCAAGATTTGTATATGGTTAGAAACTGGGAGTTGCATTGGATGGTGTCGAGACTTGTGGCATTTTTATATCATTGTGGATTATGCAATTCAGTATCAAGAAGGTGAAGGAAACAATTTTAGGTTCACATAAGGTCTCTTTAGAGTGGGTGTCTCGGTTGTGGTACTTTGGGGTGCTTAAGAGGGAAGTCGGCGGCTTATGGGCCTTAGGGCGTTGTGGTTTTATGCTAGGGTATCTTGTGTGGTGAATTTTGGTTAAGTATCATGGTGTTCCGGCAAGGAGAAGTATCAATTTAAAGGCAATTTGGAAGGGACTTGGAGAAATACAACAGGGTGGTAGTAGGTTGGATCAGCACAGTAATGGATATAATTGGTTCTTTGGATCTTATGATGTGGCTAGTCTTTGCAGGTGTTTCATGGCAATGCTCTTGGGTTTTGGCAACATGCATGGTCGGGTTGAGTTAGAGAGATTCGGTTAAAATAGCTTGGTTATGTGCAAATGGGTTTCAAAGAGTTCTCAATGGTTTTTATCAAGGTTCGAGGGGTATATTTCCTGCTGGCGTGAGGAGCATGTGGTCTATAGTGAATTTCTCCTGGATGAAATCAAATGGAAGGTCCTTGGATAATTGAGTACGTAGTTTCTTGTGACTCGGAGTGGACTATGAAGTTTTTGTATTTTTCATATGATGGCATGGTATATGCCGTGTGTTGTGTGGGATTGAGATTTACGTTAGCGGGATCACAGTTCTGTTTGGAAGGGAAGGTCATAAAATTTGTAGACATCATGGACGGTTTCAGATGGCTAGGTAAAAGATATTACTATTTGGTATGGCTTTATAAGAGTATACATTTCAGAAGGGGCAATGTGTTTTGATGTATGGATACTTCACTGGTACTGCGGCACTCTTCTGGTTGATCGACTATTGATATTCAAATTTTGCTATGTGGCACAGAAGAATTTTAGAAGTATTCCTTGTGGGATAATCGTGTATGAGAGATGTGTTAGACATACGGGCGGTGGAGGTGGAATCAGAAATGGTGATTCGTGTGTTCTATTTATTTGGAGACTAGGAGTTCTCAGGAGCATACTGTTTCGTAGTTGTGGATTGTGAAGTCGTGCCTGAAGCTAGCTAGATGATAGTATATGTTATGATTCAGTCAATTGTAGGCTTTTAGAGGTTTATTTATCTATTTGTGGGTGCCCGGAGTTGATTTAGGGGTCCATTAGTAGTCCCAATTAAGATGTGTATTCTACACCGAGTTGGATTGGTTGGCTCCATAATGCTATTGTTAAGGGATGTGTCATTCGGTCGTTACAGAGCTTATTCGTGTTCTGGAATTTTCTGTGAGTTACTCCTCTATGCTACGAGGAGTTTTGATTCTTGGTTTTAAGAACACATGGTGCGGTTCTATTGTGGTCTTATAACGAAATTTGAGCGAGATGAGTAGTTGGGTATTGCATGATTGAGGGTGTGTTGGTTATGTTCTTGGGAGTTTTGTTTGGCATTATTTCATCTGCTTCTCCGTGGGTATGGTAATGCACTTTGGGTACTAGATGTCGAATTTTGTGTGGCTATTGATTTTGAGCATGGTGACTCGAGGTGTCTCATATGGGCCGGTGTTTGGATGGGGTCTCACATTGCGGCAGAGTTATGTTGCGATATGATCCTTTGTGTTAGATTCGTATGTTATGATTCTACGGTGTGTGATGGGTTCTTAGCATCGCGTTGTGGTGTTACCCCTTGAGCTTGTGGGACGATTCTCTTGTTTGAGTCATTTTCGTGATTGAGTACATTTGGATTGTTGCTTATTGGTGCACGGATTGCACGGGTTGTGGCTTCAGGTTGTATTGATGTTTTATGTCACTAGAGTGGTCGTGTTGGATATGATGAGGTCATTGAACCTAGGATGGATACTATCGGAATAAATTACAGCATGGTTGGAAGGATAATGTCAAAAGTCGGCTTAGAAATTTACTATAGTTCTTGTCGAAGGAGAGAGAGTTCCATGACTGGTTGATCTGATGAATGGTTATGAGTTTCCGCGTGTTTCTTTCATCATCGGTACTGTACGAAAGTTTTAGGATGAGGTTTGGTTTGACGTAAGGTTATTACCGGAATTGGGTTGTTTTGGACAGCTGTTGTGATTAGAAATCATTGCTATGAGTATTTGAGTTATGCGGTATATCATGTGATTACATATTGGGTTATGGATATGGCTTGATACAACTTGTTCAGACTTATACAGAGTATTGATGCGAGATTCTAATCTTATAAGAAATTCCGGATGTTAGAAATTGGATTCTAAGGTTTATGTGTAAGGTTGAATTAAGAAACTACAGTTATGTTGTGTTGTCGGGCCTGTATGGGATAGGGTGACGTGAGATCACCCCCGGGTATATGCATGGCAAGGTTATAAGGTGGTTTGATGGCTTTGAGAACAACTCTGGACACATTCGAGGAACGAACGTATGTTTAAGTGAGGGAGAATATAACGACCCAAACGGTCGTTTTGAGCATTTGCACTTCGCCGGTAATTTACGGGTGTGACTAGCTCTGTATGATGTATTTTGATTTGTGTGAATCGCCGGTTTTGATTTTCAGGTTATTCGAGACTGATTTGGAAGATTGATTCTCAACTAAGGAGCTTTAAATTTGAAAGAGTTGACCAAGTTTGACTTTTTAGCATTTGACCTCAGATTGGAATTTTGATGGTTTCGTTAGCTCCGTTGGGTGATTTTGGACTTAGGAGCACGTCCGGGTTGTGATTTGGAGGTCCGTGGTTGAATTTGGCTCGAAATGGCGAAAGTTGAAATTTTGAAAAGTTTAATTGGGAGTGGACTTTTTGATATCGAGGTTGGATTCTGTTTCCCGAAGTTGGATCAGGTCCGTAATGTCGAACGTGACTTGTCTACAAAATTTGAGGTCAATCGAACGTGATTTGATAGGTTTCGACATCAGTTGTGGAAGTTTGAAGTTTCAAAGTTCATTGATTTCGAGTTGAGGTGTGATTTGTCATTTTGATGTTGTTATGTGTGATTGGAGGCCTTGAGTAGGTCCGTGGTATGTTATTGGACTTGTTGATATATTCGGACGGGGTCCCGAGTGGCTCGGATGAGCTTTGGACGAGGTTCGGATCATTTTCACTTCATGTTGCATTGCTAAAGGCTACTGGTTCTGGCATGATCGCACCTGCAGTTGGTTTGCGTAAGTGCGATGGCCGCAGAAGCGACAAAGGCATCGCGGATGCAAGATAAGAGCTGGATGAGGAGGCCCGCAGAAGAGGAGAAAAGGGCACAGGTGCGGATGTGCAGGTGCGACGAGTGGAAGAACAAGTGCGAGTTTCTTCGCAGATGCGGAGTTTAATACCGCAGGTGCGCGGATTGCTGGGCAAGGCCATTTTTCGCATATGCGACGAATTGTCCGCAAATGAGGAATCGCTGGGCAGAAGCTATATTATCGAGGATTTTCGTTCTTTCTTCATTTTGGGAGCTCGGATTGAGGTGATGCTTGAAGCAATTTTCACCATATGAATTGGGGTAAGTGTTCTCTACTAGGTGTTGGTTATATTTGCTTAATCTATCTTCGTTTTTGGTAATTGGATTGTTTTGGCGTAAAGTTTCATAATATGAATTTTTGAGTTTTGAACATCGAATTGGAGTCGGATTTGAGTGAAACTAGTATGGTTAGACTCGTAATTGAATGGGTTGTTGGATTTTATAAATTTTGTTGGGTTCCGAGGAGCGGGCCCGAGTTGGGATTTTGGTCGATTTTGGGCTTTTGATTAAAGATTTGATCTTTTTCGATCGGTATTGGTTCCTTTAGCATTGTTTGATGTACTTGAGTTATTTTTTGGTTAGTTTTGAGCCATTCGGAAGTCGGAACGTGCGGGATGAAATTTTGGAGCATCGCTTGGCTTTCTCGGCATTGGTATTGTCTTGTTTGAGGCAAGTAACTCTTCTAAACTTAGTGCTGAGGGTAGGAAACCCCCGAAATATGTATTGTGTGATTGGTATTGAGGTGACGCACATTCTAGGTGACGGGCATGTGGGCGTGCACCAAGTGATTTGGGACTCTGGTCTTTTCATGGCACTGTATAGTAGTCCTATTTTGTTAATATTCGTGTTTTCATCATGTGATAAAGTAATTGAGCTGTCAATCATGCTAGATATCATGTTAGCTTTATGTCGATACTGTTGGGACTCATAGTGGTCGTTTCCTGCTGTCATCTCACTGATTTCATTGATATTTCGTACTTAGTCATATTCATACATTCATATCATATCTCAGTCTCTGTTGTTATTTATTGATACATCATATCATTGTTGTCGGGCTAGTTTCATGACATTGTGAGCCTGTGAGTGAGACTAGAGATCTTGATGACTGAGTGAGGCCAAGAGCCTGATTATGAGTGACAGTTATGGGATCGGGCTGCAAGCCGTAGCATGCTATATTGATTTATGCCTGGATTTGGCTTATGGTAGCGCTTGGGCTGTAAGAACCCCTCCGGAGTCTGCACACCCCCAGTAAGTGCGGTTGATTATATTGAGGGATGGATCTTCCCTAGACATGGATCTTGTCTGAAGCATTTATATACCTGGAGATGGATCTTCTCCATGGGGCCGGATTGGCCTTCCTCGGAACTGAGTGACTGATGGTCAGTGATGTATATATTCCGGGATGGATCTTTCCTGGGTCGTATGGGCCATATACAGTACCGAGTGGTTGAGCATTATGAGTGGAAAGTGGGAGATAGTGAGATAGAGTACTCTGAGAGTGTGAGTACATGACTCATCTCTGAGATACATGGCATTGGCATGCACACATGATATACATGCATAAAGATGCATTTTGTTTCCTCATGATGTACGGTATCATGTTATTCATGACTTTTTTACACACATTGATATGTGGGCATAGAGAGGTATTTCACACTTGCTATCTAGAAATAAAATGAAACATCTTATTTATCGTGGAAAGGATATTTGGAAAAATTGCAGTATTCAAACTTACTCGTATTTTTGGAATTTTCGGTAAAAGATTTGGGTTTTCACTAAGATATTTGAAAAGCATGACTATTTTATAGAACTGTGAACGAGCTGAGCATTTTTACTTCTAAGATACATCTTTTATTACATGTATTATACGGTTATGAACTGATGTGGGATACTGGTATTTGACCCGACCTTGCGTTAGCTCGTCACTACTTTCGACCTAAGGTTAGGTTTGTTTCTTATTAAGTACATGTGGTCGGTTGTACTCATACATACTACACTTATGCACCTTGCGTGCAGATGTTGGTTGCTAATGTTGTTGTGTTCGATGGGAGCTGGATTGAAGATGTACATGCGTCCCGGTTGTAGCTGTCCCTTATTCGTGGTAGCTTTAAATATATAAAACTCTATTTATGTACTTTTCAAACAGACGATGTATTTTTTCATTTCATCTTTGTAAATTCTATTCTTAGAAGCTCATAATTTATACTGTCAGTCCTTGGAAAATGTGTAAGATTCAGATAATTACTTTTGATTAATTGTCATGTTAAATATTATTGTAATTGGATAGTTATTAGTTGGCTTAACTAGAGGGTTGGGTTAGGTGCCATCACGACTAGTGGATTTTGGGTCATGACAGTTTTTTATATGAAAGGCATAACATTCCATTCATATCGTCCAAAAGGAACATTGAAAGCAGTTTTATACGTATCATTTTCATCAATTTGTATTTGCCAGAAGCCTGACTTCATGTCAAATTTGTTGTAGATATTAGCTTTGTAAGTTCTTTTTAATAGATATCTTTTATTAGGTATCAGGTACCTAATTCATTGTATTACTTTGTTTAATGCATTGTAGTTAATTACAAGTCTAGGAGCGCCTCTTTCTTTTTCTGCGTAATTGTTAACGTAGAAGGCTGTACAGCTCCAGGGTGACTTTGATGGTTTTATAATCTTCTTTTTGAGGAGATCATTAACTTTGTTTTTGCAAAGTTCCATGAGATCATGGTTCATTTGGATAGGCCTTGCCTTTGTGGGTATGGACTGTTCATTAAAATCATTAATATAAGATAGTTCAACTATGTGTCTTTTTCTTTCCCAAAAGGCATTGAGTAATTCTGAACAAACTTCAAGTTCGAGTTTTTCTTGGAAATGTTTAATCTTCTCTTCCATTTCTAGGATTTTTAAAGTTTGTTCAATTTTACGAACTTTTATATCATCTTTCAAATAATTAACTTGATTAGAAAGTAAATATATTTTAAAAATATTTTTTGATTTAACAAATTCGCTTTCCTCTTGGGAAATAAAGTTTAGATAAGGAAATTTTATTTTCTTTCCTATTACTGTAGTGCATATTGCATCTAAGTGATCATAATAAGGTTTTATTTGTGTTATAAATGGTATTCCTAAGATAATTTCTTCGTTTATGTGCCTAGTTATCACGAAGTCATTTATAAAGTAGATTTCATCGTTACAAATGTGTGCTTTTGATAACTTGTAAAATTATTTTTAATTTTTCTCCTGTGATGGAGTATAATTTCATAATACCTTTTTCAAGGTACTTTGTTGGTACTAGTCCTTCCATTATGCAGTTTTTGTCTGCACCTGAGTCTAGTAAGGCTAATTTATTTAGCGTGATATCTTTGACCTTTAGTGTGATTGGAATATGGTAGCTTTGGGCTCTTATGTTTGTAATTTTACCTACGGCTGTACCACCTCTTATTTCAGATTGATTGATAATTTAGTCGTCAACATTGATTTTTGAAATGTCATCTTCTGTAAAATATTCGTCAATTGGTTCCTTGTAACGACTCGACTTGTCGTTCTGAGAATTTATGTCTCGTTCAATGACTTAAGGTATCGAGCAGCTTCGTAATATCTGCAATGACTTACGTACAAGGTCGAGTTAGAATTTAGAATTTCATAAGTTTCTTAGGCTTGAATCGATGCGTGATTCGTGATTCTAGTATTGTTGGAGGATGTGAGGCCCCTCGAATTTCCTATTAGTTTGAAGCCATAAGCACGCTCACAAGTCGCTTAAGTGCCGTCTTTCCCCTCCAGGAGAGGTTTGTCATGATCCAAACCGATGGGCCGCGACGGGCACCCGGTACCTTACTTAACTGAGTACCAACGTAACATATCTTTCTTATTATATCATCATATACATGGGACATACGGGCCTAATAGGCCAACATGACCATTTATAAACTCAAAACATAGGCCGACAAGGCCATACAATCTTTCACGTACACGACATATGTCTACAAGCCTCTAAGAGTACATAATTGTCATAAAGGTCGGGACAGGGCCCCACCATACTAATTAGTACATGTCCTAATCATACTGACTACATAAGCAACTCTGGAGAAAATGGAGCGCACCAACACCTTCCGCTGAGCTGATAGCCTACTTAGAGGACTCTCAACCTGTCTATCAGGACCTGCGAGCATGAAACGCAGTGTCCTCGGGCAAAAGGGACGTCAGTACAAATAATGTACCGATTATGTAACCAATGAAAATCAGTAAATAATAGACATGAGAGAAACATGGAGTAAACGACTCGACATGTAAGTCTGAATAGCTCGGTGAAACATTAATATTTACAAT
Organism: Nicotiana otophora; assembly: GCA_000715115.1. NCBI lineage: Eukaryota > Viridiplantae > Streptophyta > Magnoliopsida > Solanales > Solanaceae > Nicotiana > Nicotiana otophora. Next base: position 80,849 of record AWOL01S0026648.1, on the reverse strand, counting down.
GGCATGCATATGCATATAATGGCATACTATGCTTAGGTATATGCGTTCATAATATCATCAAGCCTCTAAGGGCATCCCATCATATCATCTCAGCCACTGTGGGCAATTCATCAACGTATAACAGCTAATCAGGTGGTGGTGCGTATATAACGTCGTAACCTTTTCCCATATCCAATATCCATATAATATACGCGTATATAATGCCATCTGGTCATGGGTCAATGTACATGTATAAATGCATAAGAAATACATTAATAAGATTTCTCGGAATGTCATAAAATTAATATGCCATTCGGATAAACTTTATTAAATATGTATTTTTCTGAGACTCGTGAACAGAAGATATAATAATAATTTACATGGGAAATCAAGAATATAGACACCTCTAGTACTTCTATGAATAAAGTCAGTTATGGAAATTGTGCATTTGCTCATTTCGTTTGTATCGTATTGATCATGCCAAAAAGAGAGAAAGGATATCCTTAACATACCTGAGCCGACTTTTTTAACAATCCTTCTAACACACGTTAATTGTGACAACATGTAACGATGGATCAAAGTAGGGAAAAATTCGTTTGATGTTCTTGAGAAAGATTACATCGTACTTCCTTAAAATTGCAAAATCCCATGTTGCTAAGATGCTAAGAAATCTTTGTTTGAATTTTGTTGAAGCAATTCACTTTGCCAAAGCAAATCCGTATGACATCTTTCTTAAATGAATTTGATCAAAATCTTTCATGACTTTTCTTGAAGAGAATTACGTTGCCATAAGCCTTTGAAAATGATTCATTATGAAGTCTTGAATTCCATCTGTAGTAACATGTAGTCATAAGCCTCAATTTCATTTTGTGAATTTATAGAGCAATTCAATTTGCTGAAGCCCTTTTCATTTTGTAGTCATAAGGCTTAATAGCATCTTTCTACCACAATGCTATAAAGTTACACATCTCTTTAAATGATGCCACCACCTTCTTAAGGTCATGAAGAGATGGCAATTTGCTGCCAAATTTCCACACTCACATGTGGATGTTTGTCCCCTAGTAATTATCCAAAATTCACATTTAATTATTTTATCCATAAATTTCTAATTAATCTCCCACTAAAATTTATTAATTACCCGATTATTCACATAATTAGAAATTATCTCAAATTACTTAAAATACTACTTACTTTTAACACACTTTGTACACCTTACAATTATGGCCATGTGGTATCTTGTATGGTACTAGTTCATAAATACCGGGTATTTGAGCCCGGACCGTATTTTATTTCTCAAAATGACAAACTTCGACGAAAACTCATTTTCTTCGATTCACTTACCCTCTCACCTTCACGAATTTATTTATCACTTGGTTGAAATAGCATAATATTTATAATTCAAAAATAATCTCATTCCCGAGCTTACGTCGATTAACTTACGACGAAATTTTAACGTACAAACAATGTGGGATGTAACATCTCATTTCCGAGCTTTTATCAATTTATTTATGGCGTACTTTCACGTACGAAAATATGGGGTGTAATATCATTCCCCCCTTTGGAACATCCGTCCTCGAATGTTGACTAATGCACTTATCATTATCATAACCTATAGCTCCTGCGAATACTTTAGTACTCTTCTTGCCATCTAGGCAACTGTTCTATGAATAAATCCAAAGTTCATGGAATTCCCGCCTTTAGGCCTCTTTCTCACACCACGGTCTGTGGTCAGAATTCTTCCAATCTCGTAACGCTTGCTACCTTCTGTCATGCAGCCTGTACGACTTTTTCCTTGTATATGTGCCTATGCGACTCTTCTCTCTTTCTTCCTCTAAATTTTTAGCCAATCTCTAGGCCTCACTTTGTAAACATATACAGAATTATGACAAGCTATCCCTTTGGGCATCTATAGGTATTCTGAAGGTCTTCGCTCGGTACTTTGTCGAACTTACAAATATTGCTATATCTTATTTCATCGGCCCAGTTACCTATTTGCATGACTTTAGTGCCATAACCCTTACTTCGATTTATCGTTACTGGGGTTTGCTACCAAACTCTAGGTTACCCTCTCGCTTCTTATCATAGATGTATAAATCCAAGTCCTTCAATGCTTCCTTATTGCTGTTCATCTAAAGGATGGCATCCTTATCTCCTCCTATACGTTGGAACTTTATCTATCTATTGTTGATTCACCTCAATGTTTATCTACAATCTACCACTGATAACTTGAAACTTCTTGCATAATATATTGTCATTAGGGATTACGTCTCATCGGGGAACATCTGAAATAATTAGACCGATCCACCTAGGGGCAATACTATACTTCTGTAACTGTATTTCATAGTATTTCAATGTGATTCACCTTATGGGGTTATTCTAATCTCGTGTCGTCCGCAAAATCTTTTCTCCTTTTTTTGAATCATTATTCAATCGAAGTCCAAAACGTCATCCTTTATCTATCACAATTACACCTTCATTTTGTTACCAGGTCAGCATTCTATTTCTTCTAAATGCTACTAGTCTTAGACTCCTTTGAGCTCATTAAGGCTATACTGAGCTTTATATAATTAGAGAACCCATCAGCTCTCTCTGAGGGCTTATCCATTCTTATGACCTTCTCACTCTCCCTTTCTTATCCTTACTCCTGTCTTCCTTCAACCTTGTCGCCCTACCATACTTTAGCTTGCGACCCATACATATCTATTTATACTACTCGCAGCCTTCCTACAACGTCCTTGCACCATTGATTTCCTTGTGTTATTCTGGAACATCAAGTGAGATATCACATCGTCTCTAACTCTTCTTCATTCTCTTAAATAGAACTCTCAGTACCTAGAAATCATAGGCTGGAAAAATATGCCACTGACGACGCTGCTATCATTCCTGGATACTAAATTCCAACGCTTCTAGCCTTTTATCTAAAGTATGGACCATTCACATCCTTCTGCACTTGAGTATCTCGTGCGTGGTTCACCTTTACATTACTTACCTTAAAATCTCGCATCACATCTTCTATCTCTTTCATAACTTCCCTTCCACATAGGTATGATTTACATTCACTACTTGAAGCTCTATTGTAATACTTGCACCTCTGGTGTATACACAATCTGGTGAGAGCTTCATATTGACTTCTTATAAGGCTGGCACTTTTCTAACTAGCTTTATCGTAGAGTTGTTATAGAATATGGCTATTGTACTATCTCTTATGTACCTCTGATCAATCTTTATGTAGGCTTAAGCTATCTTCCGATCTGCGGCTCATGGTATTACCTTGGCCTTTCATGGATGCTATGGAATACCCATGATACAATCTCTTAACAATTCAATCCTTTGTCTATGACCTGGTCTCAATTCCTTCCTTTAACCTATACTGGAGTCTTCTACGGCTGTATGATTGTAAACATATATGCTGCATGCATAATACTCTAAAATCTTAGGTGCATTCATAATGTAATTATCTCTAGATCATTGATCGAATAATTCCTTTCGTTCCTTCTCAACTTTCTTTAAATGCAAGCAATTGCTATTCCTGGTCGTTCTGCCACTTGTTACATGAATACTTGGCTTATCTTAGTGCCCACACATATTGGCCACGATAGGTGCCACTTTCTTATGGGGTGCATACAATGTTGTTGTGAGACTGTTGTTACAAGACCATTTCTTCTTCAAGTTACTATGCTTAGAATGAAGCCTTCTTCCTTATTTCCTCAGCTAGTCTTTCATTGTAGTACTTAGGGAGGATCCTCTGATTCTTGTAAAGATGCGAGCTTATTACATCACATACTAGACGAATTTTTGATGTCCGTGCTCACCTATAATTATCCTCAGTTACTTACCTCCACACTCATGTGCTCGTACAGTTGCTTCTGAACTGGAGTTTTGATTGTCTTCCCAGTAGGGCTTTCTTTTTTTTTCCATAACACTCATACGGTACATTTAACTACCCCAAATCCTATCTGAATATTTCTCAAGTATTACAATGTCAAACTGCGAGGCTGAATTCACTATACTGGGTTTTCTATGTTTATCTTGCACAGTCTGTTGATTCGTCTGTAACCTCCTGTCTAGACATAACTAGGCTCTTCCTGAATCAACTACTAACTACTCGTTGGCCCATTCTCATATCAATATTCCACGTAATCTTTCTTGGGTTATTTCTTTTGTATTAACTTACATCTTGCACTGGCTCCTTATCTATCAATGAATCTCGAGCAGGAACTCTTACTTCCTCTCCTTGACGTCGTGTTTGCATAATGTTCTGGAACCATAGCATATATATAGGCTTTGAATAAGTGCAATCTCATCCATTTTTCATTTTTAATTGCATTCTTCCCTTACCATTCCATAATTACTAGAACTACTTACTTCTGATTTAATACCACATCACTCCATATTCCTCCCCCTTTAGTAGAGTACTAAAAGTTGGAGCTACGATGAACTACCTATAGATGTTTTACCTCTTCATCTTTGGCGTCCTTTCACACCATCGATAACCCTTACTCGCCTTGCGGTAATCCTTCTGTACCAAGGATAACACAATTCCTTACTCGCGAGGGAGACACTTAGTATAATTGGCACATACAGTCCCTTAAGCTTAACTTTGCTCATATTGCTTATTTTAGGAAAGAGTCTTCCTGAATGACCATTCTCTTAATTTCTCATGAATCTTCTTTTGTTTTCCATTCTATTATCGCAGAAATGAAATATGAAATTCTCATGATGTCGACCATTATCAAATCATTCAGTCCCTAATTCATGTTTAGTTTATCTTGTTCATCAATCCATACTGATTTCTATTACTATGGGGTCTAATGTTTCCTTCCGTAATCACGTTAGAGTCACGAACTTATTTCTCGAAATGAGGATGTGACTGTATGGCCTATACTCTTTTGTTGTCTCAAGGCCTGTCACCTCTCATCTTTTCATTTATTTGATTATAGACTCTATAATACTGTCATCCTTTTGATCTACCGTCGTCATCCATGTATCACATCTTACTCATTTCATTAACTCTCTTCTTATTTCCCGCTAACATTTATGTCTATCACTTTATTCTGAATACTTGAACAAGACATTCTTTTGCTTTTAGCTACCCTTGCTCCATCTACTGGCTATTCGGGTTGCCTAATACTCTTTCTCCACTAGGGATGGAAACTACACTAAGGTAATATTTATCCCTTTAAGGCTTTTAGTGCCTATCTTTGTAGCATTCATATCTAGTTGTACTATTTTAGAGTGCACCCTCTGGCTGTCTCACAAGGAGATCTATTAGCACATTTGTAATATCCTTCGGAAATGTCAGCTAACACTATCAATCCATCCACCATTTTGGGTTACCCTAACCCTAGCTAGATCCTGATATCCCGCTTTCTCTTATACTACTTATGTTAGCCACCATAGGGCATAAATGAGATGGGTGTGGCCAATTGTACATACCTCTGTTAGTGTTGAAGGTAACTTAAAAGGCTTATATTCCTCTGCGATAATCTTCATTAGCTAGGTAGCTCGTACCCTTTTTCATCTTGCTTTTCTTTTACTTGCTGAAACTTGTATCTATCTTCCGATTCTCTTATTCCTTTTTACCATAAGAGTGGATAGACATTGTTTCCTTAGGGATCCTTATCAAGAAGTTTTACACATCTTAGTACACACATGATCTGCTGAAGACCCCACATCTACTCATCATAAGCATCATGAAAAATCGAGGTCCTCTGACTCAACTCTTCCACAGCTATATCTCTTACCAACAGTCTTTCTAGATGTAAGCATCATCGTATTATGAATAAGATAGAGTTTAGGAAATTGAGTTCTTACAACTGAGCTCTACCACATGATCTAGAGTAAGAAGAAAGAGTGACAGTTCTAAATGCCTTGTAGCCCCCTGCTTATAAGTGTGGTGCACAACACACCCATAAACAAGACTATACTAGACACGGCTTGTAGTCTCCCTAGGACAGAACTGCTTTGATACCACTTTTGTCACGACCCAGAACCGATAGGCCGCGATGGGCACCCGGTACCTTATTCAACTGAGTTCCAACATAACGTATCTTTCTTATTACATCCTTATATACACGTGACATACGGTCCTAATAGGCCAACATGATCATTTATAAACTCAAAACATAGGCTAGCAAGGCCGTACAATCTTTCACGTATACGACATATGTCTGCAAGCCTCTAAGAGTACATAATTGTCATAAAGGTTGGGATAGGACCCCCGCCATACTAATCAGTACATGTCCTAATCATACTGACTATATAAGCAACTCCGCAGCAAATGGAGCATACCAACACCTTCCGCTGAGCTGATAGCCTACTTAGAGGACTCTCAACCTGTCTATCAGCACCTGCGGGCATGAAACACAGCGTCTTCAGGCAAAAGGGACGTCAGTACAAATAATGTACCAAGTATGTAACCAATGTAAATTAGTAAATAATAGACATAAGAGAAACATGGAGTAAACGACTCGACATGTAAGTCTGAATAGCTCGGTGAAACATTAATATTTATAATGGCATGCATATGCGTATAATGGCATACTATGCTTAGGTATATGCATTCATAATATCATCAAGCCTCTAAGGGCATACCATCATATAATCTCAGCCACTGTGGGCAATTCATCAACGTATAACAGCTGATCAGGTGGTGGTGCGTATATAACGTCGTAACCTTTTCCCATATCCAATATACATATAATATACGCGTATATAACGCCATCTGGTCATGGGTCAATGTACATGTATAAATGCATGAAATGCATAAGAAATACGTTAATAAGATTTCTCGGAATGTCATAAAATTAATATGTCTTTCGGATAAACTTTATCAAATATGTATTTTTCTGAGACCCGTGAACAGAAGATATAATAATAATTTACATGGGGAATCAAGAATATAGACACCTCTAGTACTTCTATGAATAGAGTCAGTTATGGAAATTGTGCATTTACTCATTTCGTTTGTATCGTATTGATCATGCCAAAAAGAGAGAAAGGATATCCTTAACATACCTGAGCCGACTTTTTTAACAATCCTTCTAACACACGTTAATTGTGACAACACGTAACGACGGATCAAAGTAGGGAAAAATCCGTTTGATGTTCTTGAGAAAGATTATATCGTACTTCCTTAAAATTGTAAAATCCCATGTTGCTAAGATGCTAAGAAATCTTTGCTTGAATTTTGTTGAAGCAATTCACTTTGCCAAAGCAAATCTGTATGACATCTTTCTTAAATAAATTTGATCAAAATATTTCATGACTTTTCTTGAAGTGAATTACGTGGCCATAAACCTTTGAAAATGATTCATTATGAAGTCTTGAATTCCATCCGTAATAACATGTAGTCATAAGCCTCAATTTCATTTTGTGAATTTAGAGAGCAATTCAATTTGCTGAAGCCCTTTTCATTTTGTAGTCATAAGATTTAATAGCATCTTTCCACCAAAATGAGATAAAGTTACACATCTCTTTAAATGATGCCACCACCTTCTTAAGGTCATGAAGAGTTGGCAATTTGCTGCCAAATTTCCACACTCATACGCGGATGTTTGCCCCTAGCATTTTATCCATAAATTCCTAATTAATCTCCCACTAAAATTTATTAATTACTCGATTATCCACATAATTAGAAATTATCTCAAATTACTTAAAATACTACTTACTTTTAACACGCTTTGTACACCTTACAATTATGACCATGTGGTACCTTGTATGGTACTAGTTCATAAATACCGAGTATTATAGCCCGGACCGTATTTTGTTTCTCAAGATGACAAACTTAGATGAAAACTCATTTCCTTCGATTCACTTACCCTCTCATCGTCACGAATTTACTTATCACTTGGTTGAAATATAATAATACTTATAATTCCAAAGTAATCTCATTCCCGAGCTTACGTCGATTAACTTACGATGAAACTTTAACGTACAAAACATGCGGGATGTAACATCTCATTTCCGAGCTTTCATCAATTTATTTATGGCGTACTTTCACGTACGAAAATATGGGGTGTAACAAGGTTAAGGACTGGAACAACTTAGATGATCATGATATAAAGTGTAGGAGGTGTATTGGATGTTGTTAGGGTCTAAGGAGATCCCTAGAACTAAGACAAGTTGAGAGCTATGCAATGGGTTAAAGTTTCAAATAAATTCACAGAAGGTACGAATTCAAATGCATGAAACTACCAAACTATAAAGACTTAGGTGGTGATCTACCTATTAAATTAAAGTCCTTTGAGTCTAGTTGCCAAAGCATCAAACCGTTCGTCATTTGGATATTTTTATAGAAAGTTATGGCCATTGTACCGTACCAATGCCATATGCGTGCCTAGATGCGCGGCCACGCATATTAGAGGGTATTCTGCCTCAGGTGTGCGACCAGATGCACGTTCATTTGCCCAGGTATGCGATCGCGCACGTAGGAGCCATAAATATACCCCCAAGGCTGGGGAGAGAGAGTGGCTAATTCATTTCTTCAAGACCAGGGCTTTCTCTCCATCGCCCATCCGGCCAAGGCTTCCAATACACACCTAAGTGTGTTTTTATAATGATTTCACTTCTCAATCACTAGTTACAATAAGGTTTTGATTGGATTCTACACAATTTTTTCAAAATCTCAAGAATACTCCAAAAGTTGTCTTTCAAGATTTGATCTACAATAGGTATGTCTACTACCTCTAACTAATTCATGGTGATTATTTATGTACGAAATATGTGTTAGGACTTATGGGATGGTGATTGGAAGCAATAAGTGACCAACCTAGGTGTGTTGGTATTGTAGAGATTGTAAAATCAATTAATTAATAAGATGTGTGGGTTAGGAGTGAATTTTTGGGCATGCATGTGCTAAGAGAAGTTGTGGATGACCTAGAGACGATTGTGAGATCAATCATTTGTGTGGAAGGTGATTGTTAGGTAAAGAAATTCCATTGAAGGATATTGTAGAAAAATATGCACATTAGATGTTTGATAAAATGTCTAAATGACTTAAACTACAGAAATCTTGCTAATATTGATGCAATTGTGTTGCATTGTTGTAGATTGAAATTTGTTTAGTATGGTGGACCATCGTAGTATTATGAAGGGGCGAATTTCATATTTGAGCATTCCGGAGGTGGCTTCACTCGGAAAGATCACTTAAATTATCGGTTTAGTTTCGTCGAGGTAAGTATCTTGCCTAACCTTGAGTGGGGGATTACCCCTTAGGCATTGAGTCTTATGTGCAAATTGTGTGATTGAAAGCCGTGTACGCGAGGTGATGAGTACGTACTCGGGCTTATATGTGCAAATTATATTCGTTGAAATTCGTAGACGCCTTTATGTATTAAAATTGGAAAATAGTTGGAACTTAATTGTCATGACCCAAAATCTAACTAGTCGTGATGGCACCAAACCCAACCCGTTAGGTAAGTCAACTATTCACTATCTAATTCCAATGTAATTTAACAAGACAATTATTAAAGAAAATATATGACACCATTACATTTCCCCAAGAACCGATAGTACAAATCATGAGTTTCTAAGAATAGAGTATACGAAGCAAAAATGAAATAAATACATAGTCTGTTTGAATAGTACATAAACAGAGTTTTTATAAATCGAAGGCTACCATGAACAAGAGGAAGCTACAACAGGAATGCAGGTACATCTTCAAATCTAACAACCATCGAGCACTGCAACAACAACAGTCAACATCTGCACGCAACGTGCAGAAGTATAGTATCAATACAACCGACCACATGTACTGAGTAAGTAACAAAACTAGCCTTAGGTTGAAAGTAGTGACGAGCTTCTACCAAGGTTGGGTCCAAAACCACTAATCCACAATAGTTAATAACGACATAAAGCAAATAATATCAGAAGTAACTCAGAGATAAAATGCTCAGTAAAATCATGATTTCAGTAATAATAGTTCTTCCTTTCAAGTACATCAGTGAAAACCCAAATCTTTTGCCGAAGTTACCAAAGATATGAATAAGTTTGAAAACACTAATCTTTCCAAAAATTCTTTCAATAATAAATAAAATATCTCATTTTCTTTTCAGATAACCAGTGTAAAACAAATGCATCACTATGCCCATCTGTCAACATGTGTGAGAAGTCATGAATAATGTGATACCATACAGCATGAGGAAAACACATCTTTATGCATATATGTCATGTTTACATGTCAATGCAATGTATCTCAAAGATTGTATTCATGTACTCACACTCTCAGAGAACTCAATCCCACTGTCTAGTATTCTCTCTCACTATGCTTAGCACACTCAATCACTCAGCACCATACAATACCTGCTGCGGCGTGTAGCCTGATCCCTATTTATAGTCGACTGCACTTACTGGGGTGTGTACAGACTCATGAGAGGCTCCTACAGCCCAAGCGCTATAAGCACGGACAACTCACGTGCTGCACGGACAACTCACGTGCCATAATATAAATATCTGGATCTGCATGGCCAACTCACGTGCAATAATAATATAAGGATCCGCACGGCCAACTCACGTATTGCACGGATAACTCACGTGCAATGATAATATAAGGATCTGCATGGCCAACTCACGTGCAATAATAAGCCAATAAGGACTGCTGCAGGCGGGCAACCCTGATCCATATAATAGTAATAATATATATAAAGCCAACATGGCATACTGTGGCGTGCAGCCCGATCCCTAATATATTCTCACAATCAGGTCCTCGGCCTCCCTCAGTCATCAATCTCTCTAGTCTCTCTCTCGTGGGACCACAATGTCATGAGAATAGCCCAAAAATGATGATATGGTGTATCAATAAATAACAACAGAGACTGAGATATGATATGCAATGAAATGAATATGACTGAGAATGAATTTTCAACATAACCAATAATTCACAGCAATATGACCTCTATGGGTCCCAATAATACTGGCACATAGACTCAACATGATTTTTAATATGCTTTTCAGCTCAATTTCTTTAACTCATAAAACCACATGGAAAATGCCAAGATTATTTAACTACAAAATTCCACAAAAACAATTATGTCACAATTCTATAGTGCACGCCCACACGCTCGTCACCTAGCATGTGCGTCACCTCCCAACAATTCACGAAATACATATATTCAGGGTTCATACCCTCAACTCCAAGATTAGAAGAGTTACTTACCTCGAACAAGCCGCTTCCAATGTCGAGCAAGCTAAACAATGCTCCCAAATTCCATTCTACGCGTAACAACTTCTGAACGGATCGAATCTAGTCACAATTAATTTGATTCAGTCAACCCAAATTATAGAAATTTATTCCATATCAAAATACTAATTTTTCCACAAAATCTAAAATTACACTCAAACATTGCATGTGGGGCCCATATCTCGGAACCCGACAAAGGTTACAAAATCTGAACGCCCATCCAACCACGAGTCCAATCATATAGATTTCACCAAATTTTGACATCAACTCGACCCTCAAATCTTCAATTAAAGTCATTGAATATTTTTACCATTTTCAACCCAATCTTTACCCATTTGAACTCAACAATCTTTCCATAAACCTTATTGATATGTATAAATAATACTATTACACCCAAGAATCATACTCTCAATCACCCATCTTTACCCAAACTCGAAATTCAAGACTAGGGGTTAGAACCTTACCTCTTGTGTGAAGATCTTGTAATATTTCCTTGTTAGATTTCAAAGCTTGAATAAGATCTTGATGAACAAAGTACTTGAGCTTCTTCCTCTCTCTAGAACACTCTTCCTTCTCTCTAAAAATATCAGAATTTTGCTCCAAAATGAGTCCCAAAGCCAGAAATGGGCTTCGCTGGATAGGTTTGTGACCATTTTGCGGTCGTATAACTACTTCTGCGATCGCAGAATTGGTCGCAGAATCGCATTTTTCCAGCATTTGGTAATTTGGTCATAACTTCTTGTAGGAATGTCCAAATGGAGAACGGTTTGAAGCGTTAGAAACTAGACTCAAAGAGCTTTCATTTAATAGGTAATATACCATATAAAACTTCGTATCATTAGAGTTATGCCCATTTGAAGTTGGGTCTTATGCGAACTCACTTGAACTTTAGTCTATTATGAAATTTCCAACTTTTAAATTCGATGCCGAAACCTATCGAATCAAGTCCGTTTGACCTCAAATTTTGCACACAAGTCATAAATGACATAATGAACCTATTCCAATTTCCTGAATCGGATTGCGACCCCGATATCAAAAAGTCAACCACCGGTCAAACTTCCCAAAAATTAGACTTTCGGCATTTCAAGCCTAATTCTACTACGGACCTCCAAATAATATTTCGAACACGCTCATAAGCCCAAAATTACCATACGGAGCTATTGGAATCATAAAAATTTGAATCTGAGGCCGTTTACACATCGGTCCATATCCGGTCCATTTTTCTAACTTAAACTTTAAACCTTGGAACTAAGTATTCCAATTCATTCCAAAACCTCACCGGACCCAAACCAATTACCCCGGAAATTCACACAACAAATCTAAGGTACAATTTGAGCAGTAAATGGGGAAACGGGGTTGTAATACTCAAAACAACCGGTGGGGACGTTACATTCTCCCCCACTTAAATATATGTTCATCCTCGAACGTGCCAAGAGTTGTTTTCAAGCCATCAAATCACTGTTCCATCATACCACACACGTAGTCGGGGGTGAACCCACGTCACCCTATTCCATATAAGCTTGAATACATAATACAACTGAAAATCATTAATTTAACCTTAGCCCAAAAATCTTGGAATTCAATTCCCAACCTTTAGAATTTCTTTCAAGACATAAATTTTGCATTTACACACTGTATAAGTTTGAACAAGTTGTATCAAGCCATAACCATCACCATAACCACTGACATAATCACCTAACATATTACACAACTCGCATGCTCGTAGCACCATTCCTGATCACAGTGACTACTCCAAAACCAACCACATACTAGTATTAAACTCATTCTAGGTGCAATGACCTTATATTACTAAACACAACTATTCCACAGACATGCCGCACCAATATAACTCAGATCCACAACCTGTGGCATCCGTTCACCAATACGCAAAAATTCAAATGTACCCAATTATGGAAAATGACTCAAATGAGAGAACTGCCCTGCCAGATTAACAAGTACCACCACAACGATACGCTGAAAATGCATCATACACCGTAGAACCATCACCCGATTCTAACAAAAGGTTCATATATTAACATAACTCTGATGCAATGCATGACCCCATCCAAACGTTGTTCCATATTATATACCCCGAGCCATCCTGCTCCAAATTAATAACGACATAGAGGCAAATGACAAAAATGCCACACGAAACCCGAAAGGACATAACTATTACGCTATTAATCATACAATACCCTAATATTCATCATGCTCAAATTTCGATATAAGGCTCAAATAGAATCGCCACATCTATGCACATAACCAATGAATCACAACTCCTCGTAGCATAAAGGAGGAACTCACAGATCATTTCAGAACACGAATAAGTTCAACATCAACCGAATGACACATCCCTCAACAATAGCAGTATGGAGTCAACCATTCCGGCTCAGTGTAGAACACACCTCTTAATTGGGCCTACCAATGGACCCCTAAATCAACTCTGGTCACCAACAATTAGACAAATAGCCCTCTGAAAATTCACCGCGACTGATTCATAATACATCCTATCATCTGGCTAGCTCCGGCTACAACTTCACAATCCACAACCATGAAATAATCTGCTCCTGAGAACTCTAAATCTCCAAATCCATAGAACACGCGAATCACCATATTTTATTCCATCTACTGCATGAATGCCTAATACCTCTCTCATACACGATAATCCCACGAGAAATATTTTAAAAGTTCTTTTGTGCCACTTGGCAAAATTTGAATATCAGCAGTCTATCAACTATGTGAGTACCGCAATACTAATTTATAAATCCATAAGTCAAAATACAATGCTCCTTCTGAAATGCGCACCCTTATCAGGAATTACCGAGCAGTTATATCATTCATTGAAATATTTGAAACTGACCATGTTGTCCAACATTCGTTACCTTCTCTTCAAGACTGAACTGTTACCTTGTACATATAAATCCTAATACCGCACAACACACCATATCTATTATGCCATCATGTGACAAGCACAAGAATACCATTATCAACTTTGAGTCATCAATAATTTACGTACCCTTTGTTTTGGTTAGAAACCTTTCTCTTGCTTCTTTTCAGAAGGAAATCACAATACACAACACGTTCTCCACACCGGTAGAAACCATCAAGAATACTTTGGAATCTATTTGCACATAATCAAGCCCTTAGAACTAAATTCCTCTAACTCGACCAAACCACATAGGTCACCAAACCCAAGAATATTGCCACCAAAACATCTGTAGAGTCTCGCCACATCATAACTACTCCTATAAATACCACAATTGAAACACCCACTCTGAAAATACCTTATTTGAGTCAGGCTATTTCATTCACCTTCCTGATACCGAAATATAAAATCCATAATGATATACAAAAATGCCACAATTCTCGACACCATCCAACTTAAATCTCAGATTTTACCCATAAGCAAATCCGCCAAAAATTCTCAATTGTTAAATATTAAATTTCTAATCCATTAGAACTTTCTCGAAAGTCACCCCATTTGTTCAAATCCACATTACACCGCCCAAATGGGCCAAAAGATGCGTGCCCCATTAGCACAACAATACTCCAAGCAGTAACTCTACTTTAATACCACCTATCAAATTCATACTCCGTGCGCACTACATCATTCACAAATAACAACTCACTCATCCCACGATTTTCATATACTCATAAGTGCAATATAACCTGTATCCAGGAATTTCCTTATTCGAGTCATCCTCGATCTCAACTTCTGCAGGTCATAACTAACCCACCAGTATGCCTCAGCCCAAAACTAAACCATTACATATAACCATGAAATTGAATTATCAATAGCAGGCTCCCCCACTTGGCTCAAATCCATAGATTGAAACATTCCATAACTCACAATACCAATACTCTATTACTGCCATAATGCCATAGTCATTTCAACGAAACTTCTTTTCAAACCCATACAACGCCAATCATAAAAATACCCCAAATCGTCTGCTAAGTTCGCATTCATTCTCTCAACACTCAAGTCAACTTTCTCAACCAGATTCAAATTCATATCTCAAAACATACACCCTGCTGGTAGCAAAGAAACTCTCCATTCATATTATAAGGAACACACCTATATAGATTCTTCGCAGGGGATAACCCACCTCCTTAGCCTCAAATTGGTATCTTGTTATACCCTTTCGCAATTACAATTACTATGAAATCACTTAATCTTTCTGAGTCCAAACTCATTTACCAGACTTGAGAATTTAATTTGTCTCAAATTTTAACAACATGAAATATCCTCCAAAACATTCATACTCGAGACTGTACGTCACATCAAATCAAAAATCAAGCACTCCCAATGGAACTTCCTTTACATTTCAAGGAAACACTTCTCGACAATATTCAAATCGTCTTAACACATCCTGCGGTCACATCATACCCATCACACAGCCATTCCACCGCTCATCGAGCCACAAATTCCACTCGTAGGGTCATACCGGACATATGAGTCCAATTATACAAGTTACAACTGAAACTACCGAGCTTAAGCTGCGATCTAACCATGGTCTCAAGTCCTCCAAACTTGCTCATCACCAAAACATAGAATACTCACCTCGAACCTTATCCATGGAATCACAAGCCGGTGATGCACAGTTGATACTGAGCGCTCATGTGCACATACGACTACGTGGAAGGAATTCAAAGAGTTATGTCTCAAGCTGAATCAATATCGCACGATAAGGAAAGAAAGATGGGAAGTATATATCCTATATGCCTTGTAGCCTCTCAAAGATAAGTATGGACGTCATCATATCGATCCGCAAGACTCTACTAGACACTTGCTCATGACTTGTAGAACCTATGAACCTAGAGCTCTGATACCACCTTGTCACGACCCAAAATCTAACTAGTCGTGATGGCACCTAACCCAACCCGTTAGTTAAGCTAACTATTCACTATCCAATTCCAATGCAATTTAACAAGACAATTATTAAAAAAAATATATGAAACCATTACATTTTCCCAAGAACCGGTAGTACAAATCATGAGTTTCTAAGAATAGAGTATACGAAGCAAAAATGAAATAAATACATAGTCTGTTTGAATAGTACATAAACAGAGTTTTTATAAATCGAAGGCTACCATGAACAAGAGGCAGCTACAACAGGAATGCAGGTACATCTTCAAATCTAACAACCATCGAGCACTGCAACAACAACAGTCAACATCTGCACGCAACGTGCAGAAGTGTAGTATCAATACAACCGACCACATGTACTGAGTAAGTAACAAACCTAGCCTTAGGTTGAAAGTAGTGACGATCTTCTACCAAGGTCGGGTCCAAAACCACTAATCCACAATAGTTAATAATGATATAAAGCAAATAATACCAGAAGTAACTCAGAGATAAAATGCTCAGTCAAATCATGATTTCAGCAATAATAGTTCTTCCTTTCAAGTACATCAGTGAAAACCCAAATCTTTTGCCGAAGTTACCAAAGATATGAATAAGTTTGAAAACGATAATCTTTCCAAAAATCCTTTCAATAATAAATAAAATATCTCATTTTTTTTAGATAACCAGTGTAAAACAAATGCATCACTATGCCCATCTGTTAACATGTGTGAGAAGTCATGAATAATGTGATACCATACAGCATGAGGAAAACACATCTTTATGCATATATGTCATGTTTACATGTCAATGCAATGTATCTCAAAGATTGTATTCATGTACTCACACTCTCAGAGAACTCAATCCCACTGTCTAGTATTCTCTCTCATGAGAGTTATGCCCATTTGAAGTTGGGTCTTGTGCGAACTCACTTGAACTTTAGTCTATTATGAACTTTTCATCTTCTACATTCAATGCCGAAACCTATCGAGTCAAGTCTGTTTGACCTCACATTTTTCCCACAAGTCATAAATGACATAATGAACCTATTCCAATTTCCGGAATCAGATTCCGACCCCGATATCAAAAAGTCAACGCCCCGGCCAAACTTTCCAAAATATTAAATTTTTGGCTTTTCATGCCTAATTCCACTACGGACCTCCAAATAATATTTCCGACACGCTCCTAAGCCCAAAATTACCATACGGAGCTATTGGAATCATAAAAATTCGAATCTGAGGTCGTTTACACATCGGTCCATATCCGGTCCATTTTTCTAACTTAAACTTTAAACCTTGGAACTAAGTGTTCCAATTCATTCCAAAACCTCACCGGACCCAAACTAATTACCCCGGGAATTCACACAATAACTATAAGGTACAATTTGAGTAGTAAATGGGGAAACAGGATTGTAATACTCAAAACGGCCAGTTGGGTCGTTACATGTCGGGTCGTTACATTAGTAAATCCTTGATTTGCCATGCCTCATTCCTTATTTGTCGAGTTTGTATTTTATATGATAATTTGGTGTGATTTCCACCTGGATTTTTATCTGAATTTCGTGTGTGTTTTGATTTGATATTTCTTGGAAATAATCACATTATGAATTTTCCATATGCAAATAATTAATTAAATAGGTTTAAATTTGTGATGACCCAAAATGTCATCTTTAAATTTGATAATTAATTATGTGTTCTAAAATCCTGAAAAGCACTATTTATTACTCCTCGACTTGCGTGCGCATTCCGTACAATTGTTTGGAATATGTTTATGTGAAAAATGGTTTAAAATGTAAAATAGAGCTTTAAAACTCAACTAGGTTGACTTTGGTCAACAGTTTGAGCAAACGGACTCGGATCAGTATTTTGATAATTCCGGTAGGTCCGTATCGTGATTTGGGACTTAGGCGTATACCCAAAATCGAATTCCGAGGTACCTAGCCCGAGATATGGAATTTTGATAAAATATTAAAAGTTTGAAAGTTTAATAATTTTTAAGAAGTTACTGATATCGGATTTTTTGACATCGGGTTCGTATTGTTACATCCCGCATTTTCGTACGATAAAGTTTCGTCGTAAGTTAATTGACGTAAGTTCGAGAATGAGATTATTGTGAGATTATAAGTATCGTACTATTTCAAACAAGTGATAAATAAATTCGTGAAGGTGAGAGGGTGAGCGAATCAAAGAAAATAAATTTCGTCGAAATTTGACATTTGGGGTAAAATATGGTCTAAGCTATACTACCCCATATTTATGGACTAGTGCCATACAAGGTACCACATGGCCATGATAGTAAGGTGTATAAAGTGTATTATGTAATTTGAGATAATTTTTAATTATGGGGGTAATTTGTTAATTATTGAATTCGTGGGAAATTAATAAGTTGATTAAGGAGTAAGTGGATGATTAATTAAGGTCTTTGGATAAAGACCAAGGAATCAAACGTGGCAACAATACCTTGTCCAAATTATGACTCTTACATTATGAGTGAAAAGGTGACATATTTGAGTAATAAGTGGCTTAGTCATACCATTTCAAGCCTAACACCTCTCTAATCCAAAAGAAGGGTCTTATACCAAATTAGGCAATGGACAAGAATTCAAGGATTCAAGAATTGAAGAATTCAAGAATTCAAGCAAAATACCTTATTATATTAGCAATGTGAATCGGCTTCAATCTTTCGTACAAAGACTACGTAATGTTATAGCAACGGGATTTTATGATTCTAAGGGAGTACGGTGCAATCTTTCTCAAGAATATCATACGGGTCTTCCCCTACTTCGATCTGTCGTTAAGTGTTTCGTCACAAAAGACGTGTGTTAGAGGAATTGTCAAGAGAATCGGTTCAGGTATGTTAAGGCTAAGCTCTTCCTTTATTTTGGCATGATCTCGTAATTACATGTGTTTGATAACGAGTTATAAAGAGAAGTTCATACTCCCGAATTTATATACATTATCATAATCCCATAAATTACAGTATTCTCCTAATCAGGACTTCATATTTAATTGAGTATTGTCTTCTTCCAGTCAAGAGAGCAGAGATCCTATATATCACGACCCAAAATTCCACCACATGCATCATGATGGCACCTAGTCTCTAAGACTAGGTAAGCCGATTTCAATTACATTTTTGAAGCCATTTTTTTTAAATAAGTAATCAAAACTAACAGCGGAACAAATATAAATATACAACCTCCCAAGACTGGTAGTACTGAGTCACTAACTCTAACTGAATACATGGAATGATCATGAGGACCGAATATACAATACTGTTTGATTACAAATTAACAATACAATGAAATGAAAAGACTCTAAAGGACTGTGATGACCAAGCAGCTCTACCTTGAATCCTTACGATCCCACTTTAACTCTGCTCAAGACCGATATCTCCTATACCTGACTCTGCACAAAAATATGCAGAAGTGTAGTATGAGTACACCACAGTCGATACCCAGTAAGTATCAAGACTAACCTCAGTGGAGTAGTGACGAGATACAGTCAAGACACTCACTAGCCTAATAACATGTGTAATATAGCATACAAAAATAATAGGAAACAAATAATAATGATGGCAATAATAATCAACCAGTAATATAAACAACAGGGTGACAAGAACACCATAAATATTGTGCAACAAATAATGAATACAAGTACAACCAATTAATCAAGTCATTCCAATATAAATCTTTCGCCTATATATTTTTCAAATAGAAATCTTTAGGATATAATACTTTCAAATAAAATTCTTTCAAATAAATCTCTTTCAAATCTCTTTCCTTCAAATAAATATCTTTCAAATAAAATTCTTTCAAATAAATCTCTTTCGAATAAAAGTCACCCTGGGACTCACCATTTTAAAATCATAAAATACGGGTCTCAGTCCACTTTCATATTTTCACGGCACCCCATGCCAATTTCTCTATCACAACCGCACGGACTACTCACATTCCAAATATCATCATTATTTAACTACAACACCTCGTGCCCGCATTTTATATCACAAATGCACGGACAATTCACATACCAATATATCAATGTATATAAGATCCGCATGATTAATTTGTTTTCAATAAAGTAAGTTTAAAATTTTTAAACCAAGTGAGAAATCATCAAAGAAATGAGTTTATTTTTGAACTCGTTTGGGTGAAGAAAATGACATTTCAGTTAAAATGAAGCATCCTATGACTACTAATTTAGATGTAAAATTTATTAAATTAAAACATAATAGCAATTTCTTTTATTCGAAACAACTCAATTCTCGAAAACCAGTAAAAACCATAAACACAAATCTGCAGAGTCTTGTACAAAGAGCCAAAACCAACACAATACAACAAGAAATATAAAACACATAATAAATCAAATAATACATCACGGAAGAACACAAGAATTTACATATCACAGAAAAATACATTAACCAAAGGCAAGTGCATCCATAGAAACATATCAACAAAAGGGCACTCCCGATGTACCGCCTCGTAGTCCCAAAAGTAAATATGCAAGACAGGGGAGATCTCCCGAGGTACCACCTCGTAGTCCCAAAAGTAAATAGGCAAGACAAGGGGATCTCCTGGAATACCGTTCTGTAGTCCCAAAGTAAATATGCATGGCAGGGGAATCTCCCGGAATACCGTTCCGTAGTCCAAAGTAAATATGCAGGGCAGGAGGATCTCCCAAAATACCGTTCCGCAGTCCCAAAGTAAATATGCATGGCAGGGGGATCTCCCGGAATACCGTTCTGTAGTCCCAAAGTAAATATGCATGGCAGAGGGATCTCCCGGAATACCGTTCCGTAGTCCCAAAGTAAATATGATTTCAACAACTGCACATCAAGTGCTCACATATCACAAATGGCTCATCAAGTGCTCAAATATTACAACATATCAAAAATTGCACATCGAGTGCACAAATATTTCAACTTGCCACAGAAATCAATAATACATCATTTTCCACAAGGAGCCATGGATCGACCATAATGTGCACAAAATCTTAACAAAAATATCCGGGAGTGAACAACTCAATAAAATAATACTTCACATAAATTCAAGGTGGCAATCACACCAAATCATCATATAAAAACAATTTCAATAAACAAGAATCTAGGCATGACAAATAGAGGATTTAATAAGTACCTATAATTTCCAACTTAATACATAAGGGCGTCTAAGAATTTTAACCAATGTAATTTGCACATATAAACCAAGTACGTACTCGTCACCTCGCGTACATGATTTTTAATTACACAATTTACACATAAGACTCAATGCCTAAGGGGTAATTTTCCTCACTCAAGGTTAGGCAAGATACTTACCTTTTTGAAGTTATGCCAATATTCCATAATCGTCTTCTTGCTTGAATTGACCTCCAAACGCCTCGAATCTAGCCACAAATAATTTGATTCAGTCAATAAAATTTATTGAAATTAATTCCATAGAAAAATACTAATTTTCCAACAAAAATCCAAAATTAGCTCAAAACTCGCCTGTGGGGTCCACATCTCGAAACCCGACAAAAGTTACAAATTCTGAAAGCTCATTCAACCACGAGTCTAACCATACCAATTTTACAAAAATCCGACCTCAACTCGATCTCCAACTCTTCAAATCTTATTTTCAAATCCCTAAGTTCAAACCCCCGATTTACACCTCAAAAACATGTAATCTAGTCGGATTATTCGATAATAATTCAATATTATGGAGTAGAAATGATCACAAGGGACTTACCTCAAGTTTTTCCATGAAAACGTTGCTCACACATCGCCCAACCCGAGCTTGAAATGCCCAAAAATGGCAAAAGCTCGAAACCCCTCTGTTTTTGTACTGCCTAGGGGTTTTCGCACCCGCGGTGATTTCTTCGCACATGCGGTCTTCGCACCCACGGCAAAACTCTCGCGCCTGCGATGTCTGTACCCGCGGTGATTTATTTGCACCTGCGGTCTTCGCACCCGTGGTGATTTATTCGCGCCTGCGGTCTTCGCACCCGCGGTGCTTGGCCAGCCCATGCATTTTCGCTTCTGCGACTAATGTTTCGCATCTGCAAGCTCGCACCTGTGGCCCTTTTTTGCTCAGGTGAGATCATATCAGATGCCCAGTTGCTTCAGCTCCTCCTCCAAATCCAAATTCGATCTGTTAAGCATTTGAACTCACCCGAGGCCCCCCGGGACCCCAACCAAATACACCAACAAGTCCTAAAACATCATACAAACTTATTCGAGCCTTCAAATCACATCAAACAATGCTAAAACACAAATCATACCACAATTCAAGCCTAATGAACTTTGAAACTTCCAATTTCTACAAACGACGCCAGAACCTATCAAATCAAGTCTGATTGACCTCAAATTTTGCAAACAAGTCATAAATAACATAACGGAGGTAATAAAATTTTAAGAATCTAATTTGGACCCCGATATCAAAAAGTCAACCCCCCGGTCAAACTTTCCAAAAATTCAACTTTTGCCATTTCAAGCTTACTTTCACTATGGACCTCCAAATAATTTTTCGGACATGCTCCTAAGTCCAAAATCACCATGCGGACTACTAACATCATCAAAATTCCATTCTGGAGACATTTACTCAAAAGTCAACTCTCTGGTCAACTCTTTTCATTTAAGCTTCCAAATAAGGATTGTTCTTTTAATTTAATTCTGAATCTTCAGTAAATCAAACTCGACCACACCCACGGGTCATAATACATATTGTGAGCTGCTCGAGAACTTAATTCACTGAACGGGGCGTAAATTCTTAAAATGACAAGTCAGGTCATTATACTATATATACAGTATTACAGTATTTTCATTACCATCAAGCTATAATCGATGGGCAGGCCCCTATTGGGCAACCTCTGATCAGATGGTAAGTTATATATCGAGCCTACTGTGGCCGAACGCCTATGAGCGAGCCTACTATGGCAGAGCAGTTATATCTACCGAGCCCTATAAGGCCGGAAAGCTATTTTACTTACTATATTGAGAGAGTTGAGTCAGCATCAGCAGGTAATCATATCTTCAGATTATCTTAACTCCCAGTTACTTTCAGTTATTATATTATCAGTTCAGATTCAGTTTTCAGTATATTGCCTTACATACTCGGTACATTATTTCGTACTAACGTCCCTTTTCTAGGGGCGCTACATTTCATGCGTGCAGGGTCAGACAAACAGACGGGTAAACCTATTCATTAGGTGTTGTCCAAGTTTAGCTTAATCGGTAAGCTCTATGCCCTTCGGAGGTATTGGGTCTAGAGCTTTATGTACATCTTTGTATATATGTTATGAGTAGGTTGGGGCCCTGTTCCTATCACACTATATTCATTAGTAGAGGCTTGTAGACATATCCTGCCAGTTAATGTAGTATGTTGGTATTGTAGGTCTTTTATGTACATATTGTTGGTTTGCTAGCTGTAGTAGTTATGACGGCCTTGTCGGCCCAGCTTTATATTGATATTTAGTCAGTATTTGCAATTGTCTTGCAATGTGGCCCATGGCCAAAAGTATGACATTATATGTTCAGAATCCCTTCGTCGCAAGTTGGTACGCAAAGATAGGTGAGGCACCGAGTGCTGGTCTCCCCCCTCCCTAAGTTCGGAGCGTGACAAAAGTGGTATCAGAGCAGTTCTGTCCTAGGGAGTATACAAGACATGACTAGTAGAGTCTTGTTTATGGGTGTGTTGTGCACCACACTTATAAGCAGGAGACTACAGGGCATTTAGGACTGTCACTCTTTCTTCTTACTCTAGATCGTGTGGTAGAGCTCAGCTGTAAGAATTCAATTTCCTAAACTCTGTCTTATTCATAATACGACGATGCCTACATCCAAAAAGATGGTTGGTAAAGCATTGCATGTGTCTATGGATGAGTTGAGTTAGAGGAACTCGATTCTGCATGATGCTTATGATGAGTAAATGTGAGGTCTTCAGCAGATCATGTGTGTACTAAAAGGTGTAAGCTTCTTCATAAGAAGCCCTAAGGCATGAATATCTATCCACCCATGTGGTAAAAAGCAACGAGATAATCAAAAGGTACAAGTTTCAACAAGTACAAGAAGCAAGGTGAAAAAGGGTACGAGGTAAGTTAGTAAGGATGAACATTATCTACAATTTGGGAAGAGAGATATAAGCATTTTGAGGTACCTTCAACAGTAACAGATGTATGTAAAATCGGCCACACCCATCTTAGTCATGCCCTATGGGAGCAAACAGATATGGTTTAAGAGAAGGACAGGATATCAGGATTATGCTGGGGTTAGAGTAATCCAAAATGATGGATGGATTGTTTAAGTTAGTTGACACTTTCGAAGGATATTACAAAGGTGCTAATATACCTCCTTGTGAGACACCCAGATGGTGCACTCTAGAACATTACAATTAGATGTGAATACTAGTATGATCAAGAAAATTCAGAAGATAAGCACTGAAATCCTGGAAGGGATAAATACTACCTTAGCGTGGCTCCCGTCCCTAGTAGAGCGAAAATGTTGAGCAAACCAAAGAGCCAATGAATGAAGCAAGGGGAGCTAAAAGCAAAAGAATGTCTTGTTGAAGTTTTCAAAAGAAAGGGATAGGCATAAATATTAGCAGGGAAATAAGAAGAGAGGTAAGGAACAATTATAAGTATGTGATACAAGTATGACAACGGTAGATCAAAGATATGACAGTATTACAGAGTCTATAGTCAAGTGAAGGAAAATACGAGAGGTGACAAGCCTTGAGGCAACAAAAGAATATAGGTCATAAAGTCACATCTTCATTTCGAGAAATAAGTTCGCAACTCTAACGCGATTACCAAAAGTAAAAGTTAGACCCCAGAGTAATAGAAACCAGTATGGATTGGTGAACAAGATAAGCTAAACATGAATTAGGGACGGGGTGATTTAATAATAGTCGGCATCATGAGAATTTCAGATTTCGTTCCGGCAATAATAGAATAGACAATAGAAGAAGATTCATGACAAATCCAGAGAATGGTCATTCAGGCCGACGCTTCCCTAAAGCAAGCAATGTGAGCAAAGTTACGCTTAAGGAACTGTGTGTGTCAGTTACACTAAGTGTCACCATCGTGAGTAAGGAATTTTGTTATCCTTGGTAAAGAAGGATTACCGCAAGGCGAGTAAAGGTCATCGATGATGTGAAAAGATGCCAAAGATTAAGACGTAAAACATCTATAAGTAGATCGTCATAGTGCTAAATCTTAGTACTCTCTTAAAGGGGGGAATATGGATTGATATGGAACTAAGTCAGAATTAAGCGGTTCTAGTAATTATGGAATGGTAAAGGAAGAATGTGATAAGAAACCAAAATGAAAAAGGGATGAGATTGCACTTATTCAAAGCCTACAGATATGCTATGATTCCAGAACATTATGCAAACACTACATCAAGTAAAGAAAGTAAGGGGTCCCTACTCGAGATGTTATTGATAGATAAGGAGTCAGTGCGAGAGTAAGTTAAAACAAAGGAAATAACCCAAGAAAGATTACGTGAAATATTGATATGAGAATGGGCCAACAAGTAGTTAGTAATTGATTCGGGAAGAGCCTAGTTATGGCTAAACAGGAGGTTAAAGACAAGTCAGCAGATCGTGCAAGATAAACATAGTAAAACCCAATATAGTGAATTCAGCCTCGCAGTAAGGTCGTTGTAATACTTGAGAAATATTCAGATAGGAGTTGGGGTAGTTAAAGGTACCATATGAGTATTATGGGAATAAAAGAGAGTGCCACTGGGAAAATAATCAAAATATCAATTCAGAAGCAACCCTACAAACACAAGGGCGTGGAGGTAAGTGACTACGGATAATTATAGGCGAAGAAGAACATCAAAATTTTTATTGGGTATACGATGTGTTAAGCTCGCAGCTTTACAAGAGTCAAAGGGTCTTCCCTAAGTACAACAACGAAAGACTAGCTGAGGAAATAAGGAAAAAGGCTTCAACCTAAGCACAGTGACCTAAAGAGAAATGGTCTTGTAACAACAGTCTCACAGCAACATTGTATGCACCCCATAAGAAAATGGCACCTATCGTGGCCAATATTTTTGGGCACTAAGATAAACCGAGTATTCGTGCAACAAGTGGTAGAACGACCAAGAAAAGCAATTGCTTGCATTTAAAGAAAGTTGAGAAGGCATGAAAGGAATTATTCAATCAATGATCCAAAAATAATTACATTATGAATGCACCTAAGATTTCGGGGTATTATGCAGCATATATGTTGATAATTATACAGTCATAGAAGACTCTGGTATAAGTTAAAAGAAATAACTGAGTCCAGATTGTAGACAAATGATTGAATTGTTAGATGATGGTATCACGTATATTCCATAGCGTCCATGAAAGTCTAAAGTAATAACTAACGACATGAGCCGCAGATCAGAAGATAGCTTAAGCCTACATAAAGGTTGATCAGAGGGAAGAGGAAACTAAAGAGTTACACTAACTAAGTAAATCAGGAATCTGATTGTTGGACCCAGAAAATTATAGACCTCGTGATTGAGAACATTGCATGATCACTCTTAAATATTAGAGGTACAAGAGAGATAGTATAGTAGTCATATACTATAAGGGCGTCAGAAGAATACCAGCCTCATAAGAAGTCAGTATGAAGCTCCCACTGGATTGTGTATACACCAGAGGTGCAAGTATTATGATAGATCTTCAAGTTGTGGATGTGAATTATACCTATGTGGAAGAGAGGTCATAAAAGAGGTAGAAGATGTGAGGCGAGATTTTAAGGTAAGTAAGGTAAAGGTGAACAACGTATGAGATACTCAAATGCAGAAGGTTGTGAATAGTCTATATTTCGAATGGAAGTCTAGAAGCATTGGAATTCAGTATCCGGGAATGATAGCGGCATCATCAGTGGCATATCATTCAGCCTATGGTTTCTAGGTATCGAAAGGTCTAGTTAAAAGAATAAAGAAGAGTTTGAGATGATATGATGTCTCGTTTAATGTTCCAGAATAACATAAGGAAATATATGGTATAAGCAAGTTGAAGGAAGGTTGCATGTAGTATAGATAGATATGTGCAGGTCGCAAGCTAAAGTATGGTAGAGCGACAAGGTTTTAGGAAGATATCAGTAAGGATAAGAAAAGGTGAGTGAGAAGGTGACAAGAATGGATAAGTTCTCTGGATTAAGCTCATGAAAATAAGAGAGTTGATGGTTTCTCTAAGTTATAGAAAACTTAGTATAGCCTGAACAAACTCAAAGGAGTCTAAGACTAGTAGCATTTAGAAGACATGGAATGATGCCCTGGTAGTAGAGTGAGGGTGTAATTATGATAAATAAAGGATAACATTTGGGCCTTTGATTGAGTAATGAGTTCATGAATTGTACAGGATTAAAATACCCACATAAGATGAATCACATTGGAATGACTATGATATGCAATAGGGTTATGGAAGTACAGTATCGCCCCCATGTGGGTCAGGAAAATCACTTCAAATATTCCTCGATGCAACGTGAGCCCTAGTGATTACGTATGAAGTTCCAAGTTAGCAGTGGTAAATTGTAGATCAATATTGAGATGAATCAACTATGGATGGACAAAAGTCACAAAGTATGAGATGAGATTAGGCCGTCATTATTAAGATGAACAGTAATAAGGGAGCATTAAAGGACTTAGATTTATGCATATAGGATAAGCAACGAGAGTAACCTGGAGTTTGGTAGCAAACCTCGGTAACGATAATTGAAGTAAGAATTATGGTAAAGCATGTCTTACTTAGATGTAGTAAAGCTAATGACGCCCAGAGAAATAACTTGACATAATTTTATATATGTTCACAAAGTGAAGCCTAGAGATTGGCTAAAAGCTGGAGGAAAGAGAAGAGAAGAGTCGCATAGGCGCACATACAAGGTTAGAATTTTACAGGCTGCATGATAGAAGGTAGCAACAGTTACGAGATTAGAAGGATTCCGACTACAAGTCGTGGTGTGAGAAAGAAGCTTAAAGGGGGGAATGCCCTGGCCCTTAGAATTATTCATAGAATGGTTACATAGATGGCAAGTAAAGTACTAAAGTATTCAGAGGACATAAGTTATGAAAACGATAAGTACATCAGTCAATATTCGAGGACGAATGTTCCAAATGGGGGAATGATGTTGCATCCCGCATTTTCGTACGATAACTTTTCGTCATAAATTAATCGACG
This sequence comes from Nicotiana otophora, assembly GCA_000715115.1. Taxonomy (NCBI): domain Eukaryota; kingdom Viridiplantae; phylum Streptophyta; class Magnoliopsida; order Solanales; family Solanaceae; genus Nicotiana; species Nicotiana otophora. The sequence continues at coordinate 52,700 of AWOL01S0026648.1, read as the reverse complement.
TAAGTTCGGGAATGAGATTATTGTGAGATTATAAGTATTGTAGTATTTCAAACAAGTGATAAGTAAATTCGTGAAGGTGAGAGGGTGATCAAATCAAAGAAAATGATTTTCGTCGAAATTTGATATTTTGGGGTAAAATACGGTCTAAGCTATACTACCATGTATTTATGGACTAATGCCATACAAGGTACCACATAGCCATGATAGTAAGGTGTATAAAGTGTATTAAAAGTGAGTAGTATTTTATGTAATTTGAGATAATTCTTAATTATGGGGGTAATTGGTTAATTATTGAATTAGTGGAGAATTAATAAGTTGATTAAGGAGTAAGTGGATGGTTAATTAAGGTCTTTGGATAAAGACCACAGAATCAAATGTGGCAGCAACACCTTGTCCAAATTATGACTCTTACATTATGAGTGAAAAGGAGGCATATTTGAGTAATAAGTGGCTTAGTCATACCATTTCAAGCCTAACACCTAACGGACAAGAATTCAAGGATTCAAGAATTCAAGCAAAATACCTTATTATCTTAGCAATGTGAAGCGGCTTCAATCTTTCATACAAATACTACGTAATGTTATAGCAACGGAATTTTGCAATTCTAAGGGAATACGGTGCAATCTTTCTCAAGAATATCATACGAGTTTTCCCCTACTTCGATTCGTCGTTACGTGTTTCATCACAAAAGACATGTGTTAGAGGAATTATTAAGAGAATCAGTCCAGATATGTTAAGGCTAAGCCCTTCCTTCATTTTGGCATGACCTCATAATTACATGTGTTTGATAATGAGGCATAAAGAGAAGTTCATACTCCCGTATTTATATACATTATCTTAGTCTCATAAATTACAGTATTCTCCTTATCGGGACTTCATATATAATTGAGTATTGTCTTCTTCCAGTCAAGAGAGAAGAGAGCCTATATATACAGTATTATAGTATTTTCATAACCATCGAGCTATAATCGATGGGCAGGCCCCTATTGAGCAACCTCTAATCAGATGGTAAGTTATATACCGAGCCTACTGTGGCCGAGTGCCTATGAGCGAGCCCATAATTTCCGAGATACAGAGCCTAGTAAGGTCGAGCACCTATGAGCGAGCCTACTATGGCAGAGCAAGTATATCTACTGAGCCCTATAAGGCCGTACAGCTATTTTACTTACTATATTGAGAGAGTTGAGTCAGTATCAGTAGGTAAGCATATCTTCATATTATCATTGACTCCCAGTTACTTTCAACTATTATTTTATCAGTTCAGTTTCAGCTTTCAGTATATTGCCTTACATACTTGGTACATTATTCGTTCTGACGTCCCTTTTTTGGGGTGCTGCATTCCATGCGAAGAGGTTCAGACAGACAGACTGGTAGACCTCCTCATTAGGTGTTGCCCAAGTTCAGCTTGATCGGTAAACTTCATGCCCTTCAAAGTTGCCGGGTCTAGAGCTTTATATACATCTTTGTATATATGTATATATGTTATGAGTAGGTCGGGGCCCTGTTCCGATCACAGTATATCCATCAGTAGAGGCTTGTAGACATATCCTGTAAGTTAATGCAGTATGTTAGGCTTATAGGCCTTTTATGTAAATTTTATTGGTTTGCCAGCTGTAGTAGTTATGACGGCCTTGTCAGCCCAGCTTTATATTGATATTTAGTTAGTATTCGCAATTGTCTTACAGTGTGGCCCATGGCCAAAGTATGACATTATATGTTTAGAATCCCTTAGTCGCAAGTTGGTACGCA